>JABCKO010007966.1:1833-44772 GCA_018855915.1 Tephrocybe sp. NHM501043
CCCCCCGCTCGCGGCTGGGCAAAAGTATCGCCCAATTCCACGAGATGCAAGATCAAGGACCATTCTATAGACTTCTAACCCCGCTGATTCCGTTCTTGTCCTCGGCCCCGACGTCATCGTGAACCACTCTTCTTAATCATTGCTTTTTTTCTTGTCTGATGTAATATTTCCATACTTATTCATCCTGCGAGGCCTGAGCGCAAGAGAACGTGCGTCGGATTGCTTATGGTTGCACGCACGACAGTTTACACGTTTCCCGTTGACGAAATAAGATTTTACCTTTTTACCTTTCAGCCACTTCATGCTATCCTGCTTAGGGTCACGGTTTCCTTGTTCTGGATCTAGATATTGTGTTTCAAACATTTCTCCTTGTTCTCTCAGTGCATTCATTCAATTAGGCTTGCCTTTTTGATTGAAAACTCATCGCTAGGTTTACCCATCGATCAACACGAGTGGATAGAGTCCTCTGCTTCAATGGAAAACCGATGCTCTCGCCACTCGTAGCTAAATATCATATATCTTAAGAGGAGGGAGAGCAGGCCCAGGGTGTATAATTGATCTTGATATAAGGTATGGAATGTATGTATGTACGCGTACACCCATGTATACAGTCTCAGTGCCTCAATCCAGGGCCGATAGGCTGAACGTTGGATCAGCAGGACGGTACCGGTTTGCCAGTTCGGACTTCCCTCTCCTTGTTGAACGGCTTTTGATAATAGTTATGCCTAAAAGAGGTCAATGTTAAGATTTGCCAGAAAGTTATGCGGCTAGTTATCAAATAGCCGGAAGTATTTTAAGCTTCAAGCCATCGACAGCTTTCGAGTTCATTCGAGCGGTCTGGAATGAAGAACCTGAAAACTAAGATCTCAGAAGAAATTCTGACAGGGTGCATAGGGAACAGCCACAGGCTGGCGGCATGGCCAAGTTCTGAAATCCAGAATTAATATCGTGAACTGATCCAGGTCCTTTATTTCACGGTTACAGCCAGTGGTGGGTAAAATTTCACATAGACATGAATATCGGCGCTTACGTCTCCAATGTACGGGTCACCAGGCCTCCAAAGATGTCGGGGGAATGACATGTGCATATGTCACTGTATCAGAAGCAACAGCCATCGGTAACACACGTCTTTGAAGGGCAAAATGGGACTGCACCCACTTGGCACAAACCTAATTGACACCCCTGGCCTGATATACAAAGCCTCGTGGTATACCTGCGTCGGCCTCGTTGACTCTCTGGGTGTCTGCCTTAGCCGTTGTGCCTACGCGACACTGTGGGTGTTGCCATGAGGTGGAAGGAGTTGACTCCGACAATTTCCCACGAGCTGACCACTTCACATTCGACGATTAGCATCGCGATCTTGAAGCGCGTTACAGGCAATCAGGTATGGAACCACCTGTTCTTTGGGAACTTTCTCTTATCACTAGCCCTAGCTGAATAATAATGATGGCCAGAAATGGTGTGCGATGTATGAGTTGGCGCAGGAGCCTTGTTTCGAAACTTTGAACAGGCGTGAGTCGGTCTAGAACACTTTTTCGCGACTTGACTCAATGCTGGAAAATGTCAGGCGTAGGCTTACGGGACATCTCTTTTCTGCCATCAGAGTGCACCTGGTGCGCCCATCCGTGTTCGAAGCTCGAGACGGTCTCATTAACTTTATTCGCAGCAACACAGTGTTCTTCAACCTATGGCGTGCTTGCTCCTTTGCATCAGGCGCTCTATCACCTGGATACGAAGAATGGATTGGAAAATGCCAAGATAGTTCCGTGGAGGTGGTAGACGATTATCCCAGTAAATGGGCTGACACAGTCACTGTAACCGTCATAAGGGCCAACAAGTCGACATTTATTGTCGACACAGCTATTCGAGGTGAACGTTATCCTGTCGATTATTTTCCTTTACTAAACGAACTGTGTATAGCGGAGACATCAGGACCAAACTGGATCACCCGGGCTGTTGCTCCAATCGCAGGTGTTCTGGGCTTCTTCGTCATTGCGTCAGTTCTGGTTTACCTGTACTGGATAAAGAAAGGTCAAAGAGAAGAAACCTTTGCCTCTTTTGTGCGGAGGAGTCTCTCGCGGAAGGCCCAAAAGGTCCGCCACGCCGCGCGAGACAGTCATTTCGAAATCGACAGCCCACCAGGAGTCACTTACGACCTTGAAGGAGCGGGCACTGGTAATGGCTATAGCAGCGTTCATTCTCGAAACTCTTTTGTCGATACACTCAAGACGGTGGAACCCGAATACCAGTTCCCATTCAGGAAACCGTGGAGGAACTCACAGGTCGCACAACAGTTTCGACGCTTACCTGGCCGACTTCCTTTTCCATTTATTGACCGTGCCATACAGGTCCGAGCCTCAAAACCCGGAGTTCGCTTCCGTGTCGATCCATCTGGTTCAAGCACAGAGTCAAGTGGCTCGAACCCGCGTTCGAACACTGTTGAAGGTGGTGTTCCTGATACAATCGAAGAAGTGGATGACTATCCTGACACCGAATACTGCAACTCGCTAAACGGAAATGAGGAAACCTCACTAATTTCGCCTATTGATCGCTTGGAGAACGATGTTTTCCTTATCTCAAACCGTGGCCCCTCCTTCACCATCTCGTCCCACAGCTCGCATCAGGTCCAAATTGTACCACCCACGCCAACTGAGAGTTCCCACCATTCACAGGGCCATCTAGTAGTTGCGCCCTCTCAGGTATTCTGCACCTCTCATCCTCTCGTCTCTATCTTATTTCCTCTCAGGTTCAGCCCCGACACCCACCAGCGATACCTCCTCCTCCTCGAGGACCTCCACCAATACCACCAGGGCCTTCTGTTCCACGCATCGATCACCTTCATGGCCCACGGCTGCCTTCACACGCCGAAGCATCACGAACCCACACGACATTTGACAAGAATGCCCCACACCAGATTCAGACGGATCTTCCTATTGTAACTCATGCTTCCAGCAATCCGCGCCTACAACCTGTTGCGCAGGCTGGGCCAAATCGCCGTTATTCTCCTCCTCCCCCTGGACTTCCCGAACAACCAACGACGTCATCAAGACTACCCTCCGAGGGGATTTCCAACCAATACCCCCGACACAAGGCATCAGTCGATGAAGATGACCGCTCAAAGCACGTTCCCCGGCGGCCAATGGGTGCACGTCTACCATCATCTCCATTCCACATCGCACATCAACGCTCGCTCGACGACGAGCTGAGCAAGTACAGCCCACTCATCCACTCAGGCGACTACGTTTACATGCCGTCCTCCCCACCACCGCCTCAAGCCACCACTCCATCACACCAAGCCCACCACCCATACGTTCACCAGCGCGCTTACTCGGATGATATGGTACCACCAGCACTCCCGCCACCACGTCCAGTACACAACCGAAATCTTTCATCTGAAAGCCTCATTCCTACTTCGGGCGACAAGCGCATGTTGTATCCTGGCCCGGTTCGCGCAGTTGGGTGTAATTTACCCGCAGATGGGAATTAGCCTTTGGACTTTTGACACTGTCGTCAACAAGGGGAAAGTACTTTACTTCCATCTCGAACTATCTTTATTTTCCTTGTTTATTATTTTGGATTGTACGCTGTAGGATACTTAGGGTCTTCAGAGACGCTGTATGGTGTGGAAATTGATTCATCTTTTTCCATTTCATTACGTTTGATCCTAAGACGATTCCAAGTCATACCTGCCATTTTCGTCGCCCGACCGACAAGGCCGAGAGCATATACTCTTGATAAGAGCCAAGGACACTGTCTGAATAGGTTTGAATGCGTCGAGATTTGGGACCACAGGGAAAAGATTTGGAGACGTTTCAAGAAAGTGACTTTGTAGCATTGCTCTCGGCACCCCCTCAGTTTCATGGAAACGGCGTTGAGCTCGAAGATAGTCTTGCAGGATGGGTGAGAGGTGTCCGAACGTGGTTATCGAGAAGCCTGTTGAAGAGGTTTCTCATTCAGTCGAGAAGCCTGTCGAAGACGTTTCACATTGAGATCGATCTGAGAGTGATCTCAGTGAACTTTTTTTGGGGGGATGAACGCTTGAAAAACTTGAAAGCTTGACGGAGAGCTCTGACTCTAGGGCAATTTTTCTGTTCACTTGTTAATGATCCCATAAGTGTGCACATTGGTAATCCTCAACATCATACAAATCTGGTTGCTTGGTGATAATCTTTGAGATATCATAGTCTTGCCTTGTGCCATGACAGGGAAAATGAATTATGAAAGAGATTCGAGAGCAACACAAACGGCCAGGAACGTAATCATGATGTCGTCATCATCAGTAGCGACTGGCTGTACATATCGCGATGACCACCTGACCCGACTCAACTGCGGGTTGGGACGAATTGCAACGGTCTTGACTCGCCGTTGAGTCTTGTGTGAACGTTGGCTGTTAAAATTATTCAGGCAAAACGGTATAATATCGCCCGTTCGGATGTGACGTGCTGCGGAGATATTCTTGGGCCAGACGGAGCAGAAAATAGTCCAGTTATTTTCGTCAGTCTCTCGTAGCTCCTTTTCATAGACGCAGAGATGGAAAAAAAATCCTCAAAGGGCAGGCAAACCCATAGATGACACGCTGACTCATGACGAGATGGACTGTCAATTTTGGTCATCAATTGATAGCGCTTCTACTTAGCAATAGCTCCACACCAAGCCAATGAATCGAGGTAGAATTTGTTGTAAAACTACCCGTAGACAGTGGCGCGGGAGAAGTCTCTCGTTGTACGATAGCCTGGATCACATCGAGCGATGTTGAGCACTGCGACTGCGGAAGGTGGCAACCAGCGCCCGTTACTTATTGCCGATTAGGATGAGCCTTTGCCCGAGGCCGTGAGAATGCGAGGATCATGGCGCCAAGGAAAGACAAAGAAAAGTGGTCTATTTTCGAGAGAACTAGGAGATTTCCAGGAATACAGGCTTTCAAATATGTCTCGTAACTCCTACATTCATGAAACGGTCCCAAACGGTGTCCTGTTTCTAACCAAAAAATGGGGTTGAACTTGAAGGAAATGAAGGAATTTAAACTCCGCCCAGGTGACACACGGGCATCATCAGTGGATGATTGGCAATTGAAACTCTCCTCCTCCCACCTTCGTCGTGAACTCGCTCTAGCGAGTTCACCAGCTCTTGCCTTCGTCACTGGCGTCGTATTCGCTCCTTACCCTTCTTTATAGCCCCTGCAAATGCTATACTTAACGTCTGATGATTTCCCAGTCTGTGAGTACCCTCCTTGCATTGTGAATCATCAGTCATTCTCACTAATTTTTGTAGTCGTTCCATTTGGTGTGATTGGGTTTGCAAAGCTTTCTGGTCTCTCCATCTTTTTTATCTGACTCCTATACTTCAGGTTCTACCGCTACCTATGGTACATGATACGTCTGGCCGCCTACTTCACATACCGCCCTGTCCCACTACCTGAAAATCCGACTTATATCGCCGCGGAAGATGTCACAATTATTGTGCCCACCATAGATGCCGGAGAGGAATTCAAGGAAGCCGCCAACAGCTGGCTTGTCGGCAAGCCCAAAGAGATCCTCATTATTACGGAAGAAAAGATGCTGGGTCCACTGCAAGAGCTCGCCGATGCTGTCGATCCTCAGCGCATCCGCGTTCTGACCGTCCCATTCGCAAACAAGCGCCTGCAGATGAGCCACGGCATAAAAAACACCACGACGGACATCATCGTATTTGCCGACGACGACGCGATATGGCCTCCGACCATGTTGCCGTACATGCTCGCATGCTTCGAAGATCAGAAGGTCGGCGGGGTTGGTACAAGCCAACGTGTGCAGCCTGTTGGGAAGAGAATGACTGTTTGGGAAGTTCTCGCCGCCTTCCGCCTTACCATTCGTAACATCGAAATCGCCTCTTCAACACACATCGATGGTGGCATCCCCTGTCTCTCCGGGCGTACCGCCGCCTACCGCACCGTCATTCTCAAAGACCCCGAATTTCTTCACGGCTTCACGCACGACTATTGGCTTGGAAAGTACCAGCTCAACTCAGGCGACGACAAGTTCCTCACGCGGTGGATGGTTAGTCATGGGTGGAACACGGCTGTGCAGGTCTGCAGGGAGGCGGAGCTTCTGAGTACGATGAAGCCGAATTGGCGGTTCCTCAAACAGGTGCTAAGATGGACGCGAAACACGTGGCGCTCCGATTTGAGGAGTCTTTTCATGGAGAGGTATATCTGGACGAGCCATCCGTATGTTGCATATACCATGGTGCATTTATTTTCCTTTCTTTTTCAAGCCCAAGCCACTAATCCCCTGCGTCAGGTGGATAAACTTATCAACCCCTTAACGTTGCTCGTGGGCCCTTGCCTCGTCTTTTATCTCCTATACAAGAGTACGATACCCGTCGAGCAAGGAGGCTACCATTTGCGGTGGTGGTGAGTGCCACTTTGTTGATGAATTTTCACCGGTGTTCTGACGCCGTGATTCCAGGAACATTCTCCTTTCGTGGATGGTATGGCTGACCGCTACCAGAACAGCGAAGTTGATGCCCCATCTGTGGCACCGTCCCCAAGACATCATCTACGTCCCTGCATTCATAGCCTTTGGCTACTATTTCGCTGTCATGAAACTATATGCCCTGTTTACGCTTCACGAAGTGAGATCCTTATTTGTACATGTCCATAACTACCCTGACGAGCGGTGTTCCTTTGTAGACTGGTTGGGGTACCCGTGCCGGTATCGGTGATGCGTCTGCCGCCACCGCTGCTATGGACCAGCAAAACGAAAAACAGCCGACCAACAATAACAGCAATAACCCTTACCAACAGCAGCAATACAGCGCTGGTGACGATCTTCGGAGTCCTAGCGAGCCCTATTCACAGTACCGTGATCAATCTCCTTCGCCATTCAGTGACGCACAGACGCCTGTGTACTCTTCAAGGGCACAGGCTGGGGGTATGAGGAGAAGAGGCGCTGACGAGGAGGTGGAGATGCAAGTCGGGTATGCGCGGTGAGGGAGCGTGACTGTGTCCATGACCGGAAGAGGCGATTTGTTACCTGTGTGTGCCATTGCATTCATTGTGCCGTTTCTTCCCCTCTCTCACCCTTCTTGCCTCTCCTCCCTCCCCTTGTCTCGTTCACGTTTCAGTTGCTTATCTTAGATTGTCACGATGCATCAACTCCCATACAATACCACACATATACCCCCGCAAATCTCACATCTGTCGCGCGTGCCCGCTCGCGCTTATATTTGATGTTTATCGCTACCCTAATGGACCAATGCACCGGTATCCTTATCTGCCCATTATTCTGTGATTGTATCGAGCCTAACATCACACCATAACCACCATCGCACCCCTCCACATCGCACTTTTATCGTCGTATCATCATGGGAATAGCCATAATACTTTCCCTTCATCTTTTCCTATTCAGTTGACATTCTAACACGGATATTTCTTCACCCCTTCCTTTTCGTATGGATAGATTTTTATACAAACTTCCTTCTTTTCCTTTTTACGACTGTACAGAACTCGTTTCACTTTTACGTCCATGCCCATCTAGACTTCCCTTCTCCCCCTTCAATCCTTCACCTTCCTCTGGGCATGGCTATCAAACATTGTGCATCTTTATGCATGGGGCTTGGGGGCCGTGGGTGTCGGATGTGCGCATGGTAGTGGTGCGCTTTTCCCTTGTGCTATCACATATCGAAGTCATCTATAGTCTGTAGTAGTCCCCATATAATGTCAGCCTGGTGCTTCAACATAACTATAGCCTCTGGGAACTTTTTTAGACGTATGCGTCATTACAAGAATAAGAAGGGTCCAAAAGATAATTTATGCTCACCGATCGATCGCTTGAACCACGACTGCTGCCATATCCAATATATTGCTCGAACACTTCCAAACAATCCTCGACAATGTTCCTCCTAATGATCGAGTCACGATTTTGCACCTTTCACTCGTATCATGCATCTTTGTCGAGCCTGCTCCCCGCGAAGGCTTGGGTTGACAAAGGCTAGTAGATGATCCGCACATAGCACAGGTAATTAAGCTGCCTGTAATTGTAGGTGAGTCCATTCGACGCTAAAACTCATAGGGAAAAGGCTCAGTATTGCGTTTATGACAGGTAAACGTACTCCGCCACTCATGATTTTATCATCAATGATCAAATTCTAGCGCCCTACTCACTTGGCCGTAAGTTACCATGGATCATGGATCATTGACAATCCGCCCCATTCAAATCGATCGTGGATTGGGAAGGTGTCGAGGACATCCAAGTTCTGACTTTCACAAATGTTCGCAATCTGCATTTTGCATATTCATCTACGAGGTCGGCGGCCAGCATAATTTAAATACTTGTGTAATCATAAGAAGACGGCCCTTCATCTACTTCTATCCAAAGGTCGTCTTTGGTTTTCGACGGACAGTATAGATGTAAGTACGACAGGCAGAACGAAGGTCCATTTGGTACTGATCCATTATGAGACGCAAATCTGAGATCATCGTTATCCTTCCCATCATGCCACCTCTTATCTTTTCGACCATGTCGAACATTCCGCTTGATATATTCGAGAACATACTCGACGATTTACTTGATGACAGGGTCACCCTTTCGCGCCTTTCACTCGTCTCCCGTGTTCTTATTGAGCCGGCTCAGCGTCGTCTCTTCAGAGCTATCAACATCGCTGAGATGAAACAACCACCGTACAAGCTCTTCCTCACCCTGAAAAGCAGTCGAACTCTAGAAACTTATATCCAATCTCTTTCTTGGGACATCTCTGAACTCTTCCCTTGCAGTTCGCTCCCTAATCTCCACACATTATCCATCAATCCAGGATCCAAACAACTTCATCACTGGGACCGTGTCGAGGACTGGGTTCGGACTACGATTACTGGTCTCGTACAATCGCCACAACTCAAGGAGCTGTCCATCAGAAACGTTGACATGTTCCCACTCACTCTTTTAAGCAATGCTCGGCTTGAAATACTCAAGTTGGACGCATGCAATCCTCTCATCACAAACGAAAGCGACATCGGCGGGCCGCTTCCACCACTGTCTCATCGTATTCTGGGTCCTTCGCAGATAAAACATTTCACGTTTTCACACGCGTTCTTCACGACTGCCAGGCTTGCTCAGGAGTGGCCTGGCTGGCAAAGACTAGTGAGCGACCTGTGCGTCACACCCTCGCTTGAGAACGTTACACTGCCTCTGAGTGTAGGTGGGTCACGTGAAGGTTTCGATTCTGAAAAAGGCTCATCAGTATACTCAAGATCAACTAGTGGGACAGTCATATCATTACCGACTGGATTCAATGATGAACCTCCAGCGAGCTACTTTCCTGACCGTAGGCTTCCCTGGTTCAGCAAACCTGTCGAAATCCCTTGGAAAGGTGATCAAAACTCTGCCAAAGGGATGTCTTCTTGAGTATCTCTGTATCGATCTCAAACAAGCCTTTGTTCGAATGCATGACATCGATTGGGAAGATGTGGAGGACACCCTTTTGACCTTCACGAATTTCCGCAATCTACATATCCATGTAAAAGATCGGAGGGTAGGAGAGGTGCAATTTAGATACTTATCCAATCAGGGCGAGACAGTCCTCCCTCGACTTCTATCAAAGGGTTTTCTGTCGCTCTCCATGGACAAAAAAAATGGTGGGAGAGATTACTATCTCGAGGTGTCATAATGTGGGCACATTTACTATGATTGAGGACTGGGAGGCTAGATCTATATAAATTCTCTTCTTATTATTATGTCCATTCTTCCCGAGGCCTCGATAAGGGTGAGCTCCGCCAGTCTGCGATGAAGCTTGGGTGAGCAGTTTCAGCCTTAATTATAAAACAAGCATATGACGGTGGAGGATGGCAATAAATCTAAGGAACTCTTACCAAGCATATACCACTGTCTTGATATCACACACAACATGGAAGGATTAGCAGTGAGAGAACACATTTTTCTTGTAAGTAACAGCCGCAGAACTGCAATGACGCGACGCGTCTCGCACGTGCTGAGAAACCTACTATCATTGTATATAGTCACTGTTTCACTCCACTCTTTTCCTTTGGCCATGGGGTCTTGTAATCTTACGGGAGAAGCAATCTACCCGCGGTGGAGTCTTACATTCGAGCTCCCGTGCTTGGACTCGGAGTTCTTCATGAGAGTCTACTTTCCCACTGGTCACGACGGGCCTCAATTTGGCTCTGCAAACGGCTGGCGGAGGACAATAAATAATATTATTGTCGTTTTAGTACCACTTTCTGTTAATCTCCTCTGTCTGTTCCAGAACTTTCTGGTTGTGACTTCATATCCAGGGAACACCGGAGCGTTGGGTGAGAAATGACATGGCTGTGCGGGTATCCATTTGCGCGTATGAAGGGACGAAGCCTCTTCCTCGCTGCGGAACTGCGCTCAAGTCTAGCCGGGAGCCCATGGCAGTGTCCTTAGATCAGGCTTGTGGCACTGCCTTTGCAATTGTCTGGGCCCCTTTTTTTCATGGAGAGCTGAAATTTTGCTCTTTTACTGAGGACCATGTGACGAGGCCACTCAATGCTTCGATGTCTGGACTTCCCACCTGGGTACCTGGAAAAACATGACGAGGATCTACGCCCGCGGATTTCCAATTTTTTTTGCCGGTCGAGCCTCGAACACAACCTCGATTTGACTTGATTTGCCAGTATTTATGGGTGAGTCACGGCGGGGTCGTCAGCAGACCTGAGTTGTGTGCATGGGTCTGGGAGATCCTCCCCAACTTTGGGCCTTACGTGGTTACTCAATGGGTTTTAAATGGCAATGTGGGATGATTCAAGGAAAAATAAGCCTTTGGAGCCTAAGTGTTCAGGACCCTGAGGATGCGGTGAGCGGGGTACCCCGACAGTTTGCTTCTGGACTAATGAATCTGGACTCGCCCATTGATACGAACCTTGAATCCCTCCATGCTGCTTTGTTGCTGCCGCCCCCCTTTTACTTCTACGGCCGTTCACAACCCACGAGGATTGCACGGACCGATTTCCCCTCAGTGATGTCTTGAGCGGCCATTGTGTGGACTTCCAGAGATCAATCAGATCATTTTCGTTGTTAGTTCCACAGAGTAACAGTATGTGGTATGCTCTTCCATGTCCTTTCGCAAATGTCGGACTTCCGTTGGGATCTCTTCTTTTTGGGGTGGGGCTCGTTGGGCTTGGTGTCACGGTATTAATGTCGCTTTGTGTTAGCTTGTGCCACAGTATTGTCTGTGAGGTAATTGGAACCATGGAATCCTGGGAGCATTCCATATCGGTTGGATTGGGGGAATCTGGGGCGCCATGCAGGTTAGAACCGATCGATGATCGGGGGAGTTATACATCTGTACTTAAGCTGGCAAGCCCCATCAGGCAACATCAAATAACCGACACACTGCCGGAAACATTTCTCAAATTTGACTGTTTGACCACACTTAGCGTTTCCTTAGTTATATCTTGCCTCGTGGCTGGTTGAAACCCTCACCACTACTGGCCCTGGAGTCCGATTCCGAAATTCGCCCCTTCATTTCGCCACCATGGCACCCCCACCTCCCATCTGCCTGCCGTTCGGCATCGGCGGTTCAAAAAGCAGACGTCGACTTTCGTGGTCCAGTGCTGGAACCGCTAAGGACGATACTATCCGACATCCCTCCCACTCGCCGACATCGACTATGAACGACGCCGCTGAGAGCATCACTTTCCACTCTGACTCGGAAAAGTATGACGAGATTCCTTCAAGTTTGCCGGAATTCCATGGCACGGACTCTAAAGGCCGACCAAAGCTGAGTCGCGGGAACACGATGACAGGGACGAAGAAATCGACGACCTCGACCAAGTTTGGCTATGGATGGGGCGTTGGGAAGAAGAACAAGATGAAGGAGGCGGAGGCGGACAGGAGCAGGGGATCATCCGCAGAGTCGCAGACGAATCTCCCGGTATACGAACCACCGACATCACCCCCTACGCGGAGCAACACTAAGGCGTCCCATGTCAGCAGATCTAGCCAACGGTCGCATGACAGCCACCGATCTCAAGGCCAAAGCTCTGTCCCTATGCAGGGGTCTCCTCGGGCACAGGACTCTCTCAATCTCAGGAGAGGTGAATCGCAGCGCAGCCAGGCAAGTCAGGCAAGTCAGGCAAGTCAGGCCAGTCAGGCAAGTCAGGCCAGCCATGCTACGCATTCGAGCCACGCATCTCGAGCCACACACCGAAGTGCTGCCCGAACGCCTTCTGCACCAGGAACGCCGAAGCCACGACCTCCACTGTACGCAAATGACTCGTCCAGTACTCTCGTGGGCTCTGCACTGGAACGCAAGATCAATGAGGTTGATTCTATTAGAGATTATGGGGACACGACCGAAAAGTTGGAAGAACTGCGGCGGTATATGGCGACACATAAACTGGACTTCTAGTGAGTGCTTCGTGGGTCGTCTGATGCATATCTAAATGAACCGACGATTGTAGTATAATACCGGGCGAAGATGCTCATGGGTCTGAATACGTTGCCGAGAGTGATCAACGGCGCCATTACATTTCAGGCTTTTATGGCAGTAATGGGCATGCGATTGTAACAATGGACGCGGCATATTTATTTACTGACGCAAGATATTGGACGCAAGCGCGGGAACAGTTGGATAGGAACTGGACTCTGGTGAAAGCTGGATCTGTTGATGGACCGCGGGATTGGATAGAATGGTTAACAGTAAGTTTTCCTTTTTCTCTGGGAAGGATCCTTCGATGACATTTGCCAGGCGCGGGTGAACGATTCAAGAATTGGTGTCGATGCTCGCATGCTGGCTTATGAGAAAGCTTCGCTTGTTAACGATCAAATTCAGCGGACAAATTCAAAGTTTATCTACCCTCCACAGAACCTTGTGGATCTTGTTTGGAAAGATAAGCCTCCAAAATCTAAAGCACCTATATTCCTTCAGCCCATCGAATTCGCAGGTTCGTCCACTCTCATAATCAAGGAACGTTATTTCATGCTAATCCCACCCCCGTCTAGGCGTTAGTGCAGCCACGAAGCTAGTCAAACTTAGAGAGTGGATCAAATCACAACCACCGAGCATTCCTTCATACTCCAAAGGACCGGCCACGCCAGAACAAATGCAAGAAGGAACCCTCATAACATCACTATCTTGCATAGGTAAGCCGATACATTCCACTCCTTCGCTTCTAACCTCCCTACAGCCTACCTTCTGAACCTTCGCGGCTCCGACATACCTCACAACCCGCTCTTCCATGCATACCTCTTCGTTGGACTCGATACTGCGTTTCTTTTCTTGGACCATGAAAAGACGACTGCAGAGACAAGTGAATATCTCAAAAATCTTGGTGTTGAGATACGGGAGTACCTCGACCTGTGGACATTCCTTCGAAGGCGAGAATGGGGTAGAGGGAAGGTAATTGCCCCCGTGGTAGTCATTCTCATTTGCGATGCTCATCTCCGAATGTAGGTTCTCATATCACCGCAAACGTCGTATGCCATCTCCCTCATGCTCACGCATTATCGGTACACTGTCGCACCTTCTTTCATCGAGAAAATGATGGCCATAAAGAACGAAACGGAGCTTGAAGGATTGAGACGGGCCTACTTGCGAGATGGTGTTGCTTTTGTTCGTCATTCCCATCTTTCCCCTGCGCTTGCTTTCTTTGCTTACTGATCGTAGGTAAAATTCCTTTCCTGGCTCGAAGGCAAACTTTACGATGGATACGACATATCCGAGTACGAGGCTGCTTCCCGTTTGACCGAGTTACGCCGATCAGGCAAGCACTTCATGGGCATCGCCTACAAGTCTATCTCCGCCACAGGATCCAATGCTGCACTTTCACATTACACGCCTCGAAAATCAACAGCCAAGCTCATCGAACGGGACACACCCTATCTCAAGTGATTATTCGCAATTGCACCTTTCACCGTCACCGGCTAACTTGTCATCGATAGTGATTCTGGAGGCCAGTATAGAGATGGAACATGCGATACCACTCGGACTGTGCACTTTGGACGACCGTCCGCCGACCAATGTGAAGCGTATACGCGAGTTCTCCAAGGACATGTGAGCTTATCATGGTATATTACTAAAATCCTTGCTCACTCCGCACCACCAAAGATTGCCATCGATAGCGCATTGTTCCCCCAAGGAACCTCTGGCATTCAGCTTGATGTGCTTGCACGAAAAGCACTTTGGAGGGACGGTTTAAACTACAATGTGAGTATACCTCGGGCCTCGCTTCGGCATGCGATCTTGAATCTAATCTCACATGCCTCATGTTTACAGCATGGGACTGGTCATGGATTTGGATCCTTCTTGACCGTTCATGAGGGGCCTCACAGTTTTGGGAACAACGTCCCGCTGGAACCAGGAAATGTAATTACCAACGAGCCTGGCTTCTGTGAGTTCTTCACCTCGAATTGCCTTGCTTGTAAGTCCGCCGCTTAGTTGTTATTTTGCCTATTCTATAGATAACGAGGGCAAATGGGGTATTCGCATCGAGTCTGCGCTTGCTGTGAAGCGTGTCAGGGTGAGCTTCTAATAATACCGTCGAATTGTAGACTTCTTTGCTTACTTACTGACTCTTCTGCACATAGACAAGAGGCGAATTCAACGGGAACGTTTGGCTTGGCTTCGAGCGCCTGACATGTGTGCCCATACAGACACGTATGGTTAAGGACACCATGCTCACCAAGGAAGAGAAGGCATGGCTCAAGGTTAGTTCGTTCTTCCTGTCGAGCGGGTGATTGTACCGAACATGTTCCAGGAACACAATCAACGGTGCTACGAGAAGCTGGCACCTTCCCTCAAGGATGACAAACGTGCTTTGAAGTGGCTAAAGCGAGAAGCCGAGCGGGGCATCGGTCTTGCTACGATACCTGGTGGTATAAACATTGAATGGGACTAATCACCGATCACCTCTTCCTTCTTTCTTATTTCTTCGAGACATTTCAAAATATTTCCCGGCCCCTTTGCTGATACATCAATAGGGTATAGTTACTTTCTTCGCGCGCCACCCCCCTCTCCCTTCTCTACGGAATGCTCATGATCTAGTTTCGTTCCCGTATTTACTATCTATCGCCTCTTCTGTACTTTGTATTTCTACATAGCCTATCAACATTTTTGAATATTAGAACTCGATGACTGTCCTTTTTACTAGTTCGAATTTTGGCAAACGCGAATTCTGGGTTTCTGCCAGCGCCCTTGAAAGATTCATTTAATCACAGCTCTGTAGCGTACTCATATGGGTTCGGCAGACAGAATGGGCAAGGTGATTTCAACCATCGAGATAATGCTTTCAACCCGCCTGGTGTCGTGTTGAGAACCAGCAGGACTGTTATGACAGGCGAAGAAAATGAAGCCATGGGAGATCTGCAAGACACTGGGTTTGTCTGGTAGGCGGAACCGTGAAGCAACTGATATAGATGGAGCATGAAATACAAGGGGCCGAAAGAGAGAAAGAAATACAGTAATGACGATTGTCCACAGCCAACTAACGTCGCTGTGTCTTGCCGCCCTTCCGCTTTCCAGCAAAGAGATGCTTCGGCTAAAAGGAGAATAACATGAGAGGCTTACTAAAAGGACGAAGTTGGAAGGACAGACCATTTTGGTTTTGATATCGCGATCTCCCTCTCCGGCCTTCGCGAGCATGTTCCGCGGTCTCTGGCCGAGGTTGCGTAGTTTGACTGCACGACTTGCTTGCTAAACAAATGGATAGCGTGTCAGCAGTGAGCAGGCGGGTTATGATAAAGGTACGAACAGCCTGGTCCCGCATACCTGCGAGCCTGCGATCTGACTTCGGCGCGCGTCTGTTGACTGCCACAACAGCACCTGAATTACCCTTCCTCTTCAACTTCGGGGCCTCCTCGCCATCAACGTCCATCCCACTCTCCTCATCACCGCTGCCCTCCATATCGTCATCATCATCCATATCCACGTCCTCGTCCCGTTTCCTCTTAGCACCTTGGATCTTGGCGAGCATCGACGCGCGCTCCTGGATCCGACTTGGGTCGAGACCGGCTTTCGTCATTTCCGTCGTAAGCTCAGAGAGTGTCCGCAGACCGGCTGTGCGGGGGAGGGGCGCCTGGTTCTTCTTAGACTTCTTAATACTCTGCGATTGGATCTTGTGTGCAAGAGCAACTGAAGCCTCTTGGGCTTCCCGCTCGTCGTCAGAGTCGAACTAGGGAATGAAGAGGGTGACTAAAGCACGCAAATAAGTAGGAGACCAGGCCTACCATATCTTCCTCGCTGTCATAGAACCCTTCGGCCTGGAGCCGCTCTTCCTCGCGTTCAAGAGCGTCGAGTTTCTCAGCAATATCGGGATCAATGAAGTCTGCGACGTTCTTGCCATCCATGATCTCAGGAATGATATCCTGCTTCCATTCAGGATTGGCCAGAAGGTAGTCCTCTGGAAGAAAGATGCCACATAAATATCGTGAAGGAAAAGACGGGCGAAAAACAGAACGCACGGCGCAGGTTGATGTTATATACACCAGCACCGCCCTCTTCCAACTCAATGTCTCTCGCCAACTTCCTGCGTTCCGGATCGTTCTTATCGTATTTCTTCCTGTCTTTGACGGCCTCAGGGATGAACGGTGCTCTCACGACGTCATCACGAGCCTTGGGCTGCGCAACATGTATCCGGTTGATGACCGAGTTAATCTTGCTGCCTTTAAGCTTGTTATCGACACGGGCCGCGAGAAGCGCGTCGCAAGCCTTGTTTTTGAGGTCCATGACACCCTCTTCGGAGTAGCAGGACACTTGAACGCATTGCACGCCCTCGGAGTCGATGATTTCTTGCACAAGAGCACGGGAATCTGGATGAATATCCTCGAGTCGCATGACGTCGATTTTGTTGATGACGAGAAGGGTAGGTTTGCCATTGAAGAGGGGCTTGATGGAGTGGAAGAGTTTACACTGACGCCGAAAAAAAGGATTAGCCTGAGGCATGAAGGAATATTGTGGGAAAACATGACATACTTGCGCTTCTACGGTGTACCCGCACTGCTCGCTGAGATCCATGAAATACAATACGCAACTCTTCAGATGCGCAAGAGCAGTGATGCTCTGCATTTCGATGGTATTCATGTCCTCGAGAGGGTGGTCTAGAATTCCAGGGGTATCGATTACTTGCCATCGGAGGTATTTATAGTCGAGATGGCCGACGAAAAGAGATTTTGTGGTGAAGGCGTATGGTTGAACATCAACATCGGCACGAGTGACCTTGTTAATAAAGGACGACTTTCCGACATTCGGGTAGCCACAGATGAGGAGTGTTCGGGTATTGGGGTCGATATTAGGAAGACGAGATATGTGTTGCCGTACTTGTTCGAGGTAGGCGAGAGGGTCTTTTTGCCGGCGCATGATTGTCGCCATACTGTCCTGATGTAAACAAGAATACGTTTAATGAATTCCGGATAACGTACCGACCGAGAGCAGCCTTCTTCAGCTGTTTGCATCGGTACAAGCTGTCTCCAAACTTGAGAAGACGGCAGTAATCCTTCGCAACATGGTCGATAAGATGCCGGGCCGTTCGTAGCTGGCCCAAGGCAAGCTTGTAGTGATTTTTGTCATAAAGAACGTTCATGAGTGAAGATAGGAAAGGGTGAAGATCCTACAATTAATTTGTGAACATCAGCATTATTTCGGCTCATAAAAACAGATTCACGTACATCAAGCATAGGAAATTCATTCAAGATGCCGGCCAACTTTTCCTCAAACGAATCTTGAGTAAATTTGACCTTTCGCATATAGAAATTCCTGATACGGCTGATTTTGAAGTTTTTATGGATCACCTAGAAAACCAATTAGTTCCATTCCTCTAGTTTGACCATGATGTTCATACCGTTGGCGTTTTCCGCTGAGTTTTCGACAAGACAATGTCGAGAAAATCAGCGGCCGTAGGCACCGGCGCGATTGCTTTGAGTCCGCTGGTCGACATCTTGGCTAACGACGAGATGGACAACCGGAATGAGAAATGCGGCTCAGCAGTCCCTAGTCCCAATCGATCACTCTTCAAAAATGTTTTTCCCACGTTGAAGGAAACTAGGCACGTGGCGCAGGCTGACTAATCCATCATCTTATCTTATCTAATATCATGCTGACAAACCTGTTGAACTGTGGGGGCTCTAAGGTATACATATTCTCAAAATCCAACCACCCTGGCATCAGATTCTTGAGTACATACATATGCATATTGTCATGGTCTTCCTCAGTGCTCACTTTTCATGATTTGCTCTTCCACTCCGAATAAAGGGAAACTACTGAGCCTGTCTATAGATCATCTGACTTCTCTTCATATACAAAATTGTCCATCGTACCGTTTTTAAAACAACTCATGCTCGCCTCCGTAGGCATTCGCACGCTCAGGACTTCGACATGGACCCACAGCGACTGTTCTAAGCAGGTATAGCACTATATATTACTCATACTGGCATCATTGCTGCGTTCTTTTTTCCGGATCGGGATCCTAATTGAATGCGCCAGAATGATCGAAAGCACCATCTCTTCAGTCGGACGAGATGATCAGCCCTCACTCAGCTGTCCTACTCTACAGCGACAACTCGTAATGATAACACTTCAAGAAGCTCCCCCCACGGCAGTTTTATGGAATAATTTACTCCAAAACAACACAAAGAAATCTTTTTTCGATTGATGGCTTGTCGCGTGAACGACCCTGCAGCTAGTCTACTTTTGTCCAGCATCAGACAACCTATGCCTGTTGTCCCGTTACTCGCCTTGGGTCTATGTAAATAACGACCCTTCTTTTTGGATACCCCACTAGCCAGCGCTCCATCTCTCTCCTCGCCCCGTTGTTCTAACCATGAGTTCGTTTGAGGTCAAAGAAATCAATGAGGCATACTTCAATGCCTGCAACTTCGAGTCGCTCATGCGAGGTATGCCTTTTACTCGCTTCACTTGCCATGAGATGCTCAGAAATATGGGGACCAGGGATACACTTCGCTGTGTTTCTCATGGCGCTTTCCAAGATTTGTGCGTTCCAATGACTGTTCTCCACTTCATTCCCTTCTCCTCACACGTGCCCCAGATACTGGCCCGGAACGCAGCGCACGGTCGCGCCGAGTCATGACGATCCTCGTTGTGCTCTTCTTCGTGATGTCGACAATCCACCACGCCACATTCTGGGCGTACGTACGACGCGCCTTCATCGCGCATGGCGAGACTGCGGAATCAATTGCGGACGCACTCAATGAGTACCCAGTGTGGTTCACTGGTACGACCTCTGTGTCTGACGCTAACGCAGTCCTGGCAGATGGTGTAATCGTGAGTCACTTTATTGCGAACACGTCCACTTGACAATGTTCCTGTGAATATGTACTGATTCTTGTCGCCTTTCTGGACATTTCGTAGATCTGGCGAACCTGGATCGTATGGGGGCGATCGTGGCCAGTCACAGTGGTCCCTATAATATGCACCATGCTCACAGTTGGTACAATCCCCATCTCTCTAAATAACTATGTGATCCGTCTAATGTCATACGTTTCAGCCTTCTGCATTATCGCGATCTACCAGACCGTGACTTCGACATCGTTTGGCGCCGTTGGCGTGGATTATGCGACTGCCCTCTATTCGACCTCACTTGCTACCACGCTTTACTGCACGGCCGCTATTGTGTACCGCGTTATCCAGGTCGGGAGGCAGAGTCGCGTCGGGTATCGTCTCCGATCGTATCGTGGCGTCATTGAAATCCTTGTGGAATCCTCGATGTTGTATTTCATAGCAACACTCTTTGCCCTTGTTGCATATGTCACAAGTGGCCCCGCCTCTGAATACGCCTCAGCTTTCTGGACAGCAGTCACAGTCCGTACAAATTTAACACTTTCTGTACCTGTCAACAAAATTTGACATGAGATGTGATGATTATAGGGAATAGCCCCGACCCTGGTTGTCGCTCGTGTCGCAGCAGGCGAAGCCCGCCCTAACAAGACTTGGAATGAAACTCGCCCCGGCCCGGCACTCTCGTTCCTTCGATTTAACAAGACGTTCGATGGTACACACGAGCTCGGCACAATGACTACGCGTACACATGTGAACTCTCAGCACACAGACGCCTATCTAGATGACGTTGAGACTTCTGCGCTACCAATATCGAATACGTCATTAGAGATACAATCCAAGCCTGAAAAGTCGGCTGTATAGTTGCGCTCAAGTTTTTCCGGAGTTACATCGGTGATGCAGGATGCTTTAGGATGACTGACTGCCCAAGGCATGGAAATACGTCTATGTATTTTGATATTTATTTAGCTGAATTGAATGCTTCGGGTCGAGCATCTTCGTTGACTTCTAGTATATAGTATGCGCTCTTGCCTAATATCTTAGCGAGGCACCTAATTAAAGCAGACTTTCCCAACTCTCCTTTTTTTTTTTCACACAGCAATCAGTCATAGTGTTGAGCCATTTTGGTTAGATTATAAATGTATAAATCCCGTAAATGCTGCAATTAAGACCGTACCCGACACTGAACACTAAACACTTTCGGCAATCCCATGCTAATTCGGCTTTTACCCCGGATATCGTAAACGGCGCAAGGACATGTTAGGACAGGTAACGGCTTGTTACATATGTATACGTTGAAAACTAATAGCTTCCATGTAGACAACTCTGATACACAATGTACCTGCGTCAAAATACGAAATCTTGAAACACGCGTCAAAACACGCGATATTTTGAAGGTTTGTGGTGGCTATTGCGTTCCAACGTGCCTTGGGATGATTCTGGAGTTCTCGGCAGCAGGTGGAGACATGAGTCTTGTCGTTATCCGGCCTTATATTACAGATGGAGAAATGCAAGGAGGCATGCCCACTTAGAGAGGAAGACACCATTAAGCGGCAAGCGCTCAGGTCATCTGTAGGGTGAGGTAGCATTTACATAACGGAACCGCGTAAATCTTCAATCATAATGGTATATATTTGCTTCCCAGAAGTTATAATTATTCAATGCCGCCCATGCCCTTGTGAGCACCTCCCGGCAGAGGAAGCAGGGCATGCAACGACCATGCAGCACAAGAAGCTACGACGGCGACTGAGAGAGGTACGTCAAGTACCTTGACCGGCAAAGCTTTTGGGCTCATGTTCGCTTATTTACGTTGAAGGGGAACTCTGTAATGAACGTGTTCAGAACGTGACCACGGGCGGCATATTGGTGTATAAACGTGGAGGGGCCGCTGATTTTCATCCGCCAAGCTTCGTGATCCTCGGTAGGGAGCCACTAGGGATAGGCACTAGCTGTGCGTCCAGAGAGTCCACAGCTAGAACCTAGGATGGTATAGCATTGGAAATGTATACGGGGAGAATGTGGATGTCAAGAACATTGGAGCTGTACATATCGCGATCTCCAGGAGATCTAAAAATAAATGGGGAAAATGTCATATGATTAGTGTGGGAAGAACATCACGTCTTGCTGCCGATATTTTTTTTGAAATCGATCTGTATTGTGCCCTCAAGGCCAGATATCGCATGGCCTGTAACTCTCAGGTTAAAGTGACAAGCATTTGAGGGGAAACTGAGGCTCAAAAGTATTAATCAGCCAGGGAACAGTCGACGTGAGGCCCAAGCTAGGGACTTGCAACGAGTGGCATTGTAGGTCCGGTAGTCCGGAACGGTCAGTAGCGTTCCACTCGGACGGTTAACTTGAATGCAAGGTGGATTAACCGCATGATCAAGGCGTGTTGTATGATCTCGAAAAATTGATAAGACAAAGCTAGGAGATGTACTTAAAGATTTGATCGATACCGATCACCCCCAGGGCATGCAGCAGCATTGACTGCTCGCTCGCCGTTTCCTGAAGGCCTGTCACCCCAGCCCCGGTTCCCTCTCAGCGTATTGCCTCGGTACAAGAGCTTCGCCAGCAAGTTCTGTGCATGAGCTCTCGCCCCCCTTTCCCCCAGTCTATGGTCTCCGAGTCGAAGCCCATCCCACAGCTTCCACAGGAACTTGTGGACTATATAATCGACTACTTACATGACGACCTCGCGACGTTGAGCAGTTGCTCCCTCGTATGTCACGCCTGGCGCCCAACAAGCCTTTTACATCTTTTTTCGACCATCGCTTTGAAAGTTACGCCCAAGGCGTCCGCGTGCGAACTATGCAGGCGCCTATATCACCTGCTCTGCTCTTCGCCATCCATCGGTCCTTATATAAGGGAGCTTGAGGTGCTCGAGGGTTCCCAGTTGGGTGTACAGGTCGCACCCCATGTGGTATTGACCGGCAACCAGTCCATGATTTGGGTCTCAAATGAAAGGACCCTACCCCACATCTTTCGGAAGTTGACACACCTTCAGCGATTGGACTTCGGAGCTCAGTCCGCCACAATCCAATGGTCCAGGATGCAGCCTCCAACCCACAGCGCCGTTCGACAGATGCTTTCTTTGTCATCCTTAACGTACGTGCGCCTCGCGTACTGGAATTTTGCGTCGTTCTGGGATCTATCCAACCTCCTCTCGTGCTGCAAAAACCTTCAGGGGCTGACGCTGTCGAGCATCACATTCGGACAGCAGCCTGGACTTCCGGACGACCTTCCAAGCACCCCTCCCGCCCTGAGCGATCTTCAGGAAGAGATGGTTTTGGGAAGCGAGCCTTGCCAGTGCCGCCTAGAATTTCTCTCCGTCGAGCATCTCACCTCGGTTCAATTTGGCAACTGGCTACTCGGCCCAGATTCCACCATCGACCTGAGCTCACTTCGTGAGTTACGCGTGGCCCTCTTTAATGATATCGACTTTGTCAAGAAGCTCGTTGCAAAGGCAGGGGCAGGTTTGGAGCATTTTCATTTCAAGATGGGAGGAGAATCAGATCGTAAGTCATTCTGTGCCGTGAAATGTTTGAGGAGTAAATGGAGTCATCGTTTCCCTTCACAGCTCATGCATTCGATTTGAGCGCCAACTACAATCTTCGTACCATCAAACTCACCCTTGAGAATGCCGCGTTCGCCGTTCCCTGGGTCATGGCTCTACTTGGCAGCGTCTCGACAACGAATTCTCTTGAGAGCGTGTGCCTTGAGTTCTATACACCTCTGAAAGATATTGTCGATGGCTGGGAGGCGCTCGATTCCCTGTTCTTGAGGGATGAGTTCAACGGGATGAAACAGGTCGAAATCGGACTGTTCGCGCTTTCGACGAGCCCGGAATACATCAGAGTAACGGAGTTGTTAACTGGGCTAAGTGCGAGGGGCGTTGTGAGGTTCTACAGGCTAGGGTTGAAAAGCCAGAGGTCAAACCAACAGCTCATGCCACGGATTAGCCGGTTCGAGTCTAACTAGTTACTTGGGTTCTAACGGCTACATTTGGGTCTGCGCTGGGTTGACGGACGGAAACGTATATGATTAGTATTGTTGACATCTTGCGGGCGAGAGCTGGAGTCGTACGTAGTAATGATTGTAAATGTGGTGATTGATATATGTACTATGGATGATGGTGATAATGTGAGGTTACCTAGGCGAGTCCAATCTGTTCGATATGTTGTCGTAGGATTACTTCTCCAACTACGAACAGACGATTTTTGGTCATGATAAGTAGAATGCCGTTGAACAGATTACTAACCGTTAGCAATGATGCTCTGTGTTGCCTTGATATCCTAGCAACAAGGAAGAGAAGATTTCAGAATCTGGGATGGAACGGACATAGCAAGGGGCATCGGAGACATACCAGCATAGAAGTGAAATGCTGACCATGATTTGCGGAGCAAAAGATGTGAGAAGGTTTGCTGGACCTAATGAATGTAGGTAACACTCACGACATACAGCGAGCGTTTCGCAATATCCTTTCTCCGATGCACTTGCATGAAGTGAGAGCGGAAATAATCCGACACGTTCTCATAAACATTTGGCCTTTCGCCGTAGCTTGTGATACTGTGCGCATAGATAAGTCAGTCAAGGCACACGCCTAGTCCACCTCGGGGAACAGTTGGATGTCAGATTCAGATATCACGCACTATTTTCGTACTTTCGTTCCAGCTGCGAGCTTCTTCTTGAGAAGATCAGCCTGAAATACCGCAAAAGATGATGAGCTCCCAAGGATGTCAATGTCAATGATGGGAGCTAAGGCTGACCTTGTTTAGAAGTAACACGAGATGCGCATTGACAAGAAGTTTGTTCGAGCATATGGCGTTGAACAGTTGTAGCGAATCATCGATACGGTTCGTTTTCGGATCTTCCTCCAGGTACTGGAAAGCAGAGCATGTAAGTGGCATAGTCTTGAAATCGGAATCGTAGCAGCACGTTCAAAGATGAAACAACATACCTGATCAAAAGCGCTGATTGGAGCTGTATGGAAGTTGACTGTCAGATACCTGATAAAGCGCAACAGAGTCCGCTTACCTAGGAATATTATTGCCGTAGCTGTCGGTGGCAAGAGAAACGTAAGGGCACAGTGAACACACGCGAGGAAATATCTCACCGTCGTCGAAGTATGGAACCCACGCATGTCTCTAGAAGGGAGATCGAATCCTTGAGGCTGTTAAATGGTAGAAAGAGTTCCATACCTGGCCACGCTGTATAGATCTGTGAGTAAATGTCAACTCAGATCACATCTAAGGATAGACATACTGCTCCTCCGACATCGTACAGCTTCCAGTCGTAGGTCACCCCACCCATGTTTATGGGGAAAGTGTGTTCCATAACGCCCAATGTTTGCAATCGGACATTGAGAATGTCAGCTGAGAACGCAGTCTTGAAACACTGTTGATACGATCGAAAAATAGTCAACTTTACCATTAGTTGGGAGGAAATCTGGCTCCGCTATGCGATCTATGTTATCCAAGAAGCTGATAACGTATTAGGCCATCTGAATTGTACATGCAAGAGAGAGAAAGAGACGCACAACGGTGCTGATTCCTCCAGCCTTAGTTTCTTCGTATCCACAAGACGTTTAACTGCGCGATGTGACCAAAGCACTTTGATAGCGTCTGCCGTTGATCCCAACGTCTTCGCCGCAAGCTGGATTGATTCGGCTGTGGGGCGCTTGAGGGGTGTTGGACGACTGTCGCCCAATGGCCAAGCCGAGGTAACCAGGCCTTGCCACCCTGCGCGAACGTATGCACCAGTCCTTCCTCCTGAGACTGAGACTCCACCAGAGAGTTCCGAGGCCAGAGTGTCTTCTAATGCCACCAAGGGAAGGAGCTTAGCACGGAGTTCGCCGATTTCTTGTTGTGTAACCTCGTTCGCTGCGTCTGTACCACTTGCTGGTTGCAACAGTGTCCGGGAAGAAGAGGAAGCCACAGGAATCTCCGTGATCGCATTTGGGTCTTCAGTCACTTTGGTCCGGGAGTTAAACTCGTAGTCGAGTTCATCTAGCGCCATGCGAACCGCCTTTAGAACGTTGAAATAGACAACTGGACGCCAGGACGGCCGTTCATGATCGAGTGTTTGGGAGGCGTAGTAGAGCTGGAATTGCTTCTGAAGGGTGGATTTGCCTAGAAAGTGTTCAACATACGAACACAGGATTGACCCGTTTACTTGGACACGCACCAGACTCTGCTTGACCAAGCAGCATTACTGTTTCAAATTACGTCTATCGCTTGTTTCGATTTACATAGAACATTACACGCACCTTTAACCTCCCTTCGTGATGCATCCTTGCGTCTGGCAGACTCTTTCTGAACGGAGACGAGATAAGTGGCTTGTTCAGTTCCAATCTCACGAAAAAAACTCACCTTCAGCTCCTCGTCGATGAGATTACTTATCTTTGCAGCCTTCTCGTCGTATTCTTCACCTGCAGCAACATGTTCCGGTCGGGAAAAAGCCATCGTCAACTCCGGAGAAACAGCTCCTTCGCGGTGTGGAGACGAACTCATTTTATGCACCTCAGACTCAGCGATTGATGGATTCGAGGAGGAGCAAGGGTCAAATCAGGTCACATCAGGCAGGTAAGGATGCACTGGATCTTAAGTTCGTTGTGTACAGGTGTTCCATGATGACGATTTGCTCCTTTTGATAGATCTGAGTCCATATCAGGATTGAAAAGAAGATGGCGTTCGTTACTCCAAACGTGTCGGTTTGATGCCACGATACTTAGCCCACCGGCGCACTTGTCAGTAGTGGCACATTTGCGAGATTCCTGGAGAATACAGTTAGGTTTTTGTCTGATAAGCTGTAGTAGTAATGACATACCACGTCATGGTAGATAACTATCAAGATATATGGAGTTCCAGATGATCTGTCTGTGGGAGATAGAAACAAGTTTATGGTTGCATATGGATTCAAGGATGTTCAGGAACCACTGGCAGTTCCACCAGCTGAGTCGTGCCTCATCTGGGTTAGATCCGGTCATGACACTATACTGAAGATAGTATAGTTTCTGACTCAGTTCGAGATTGTCTACGTCGTCTAGTCGTCCGTCCCCCTGGCCCTCCATCGGTTCGTTTCATGTCCGACTACGGGTGGGCTTCTGGCGATGCGAGTGATTCTATCAAGATATGATGGAAAAGCTGTTGCTTTTTTGACAGGCTGGCAGTTCATGAAGCGGTGAGCGCGCGAGCCTCGCAGGTCAACTGAGTTGCCAATGTAGCGCGATGTATGTCGTTGCATCGATAGTTGATAATCAGTATCCAGCTTCAGAATCACTATAGGATATAATCGGAAGTCCATCTCTAACAGCGGATATATTATATATTATGTACGCATGGATTGGTCCCAGGCTCCCCTTTCCAGGCATTCCATTGTTCAAACCAAATCCCAACTGTAACTCAACTATCAAACACTTACGCACTAGACCTCTTTTGGCACGTTCTCCTGCTTGTGCTATAATGATCGGCCTTTAGGCGACAACCAGGTTGATAGACCTCAAATCGTTGATTGTTCTATAGGAAAACGTGATCAATACCTCCCAATTGCGACTACGCATGGCCAGTGGAGCACAGCCAAAGTCACCAGAATCCCGCTTCGCTGCTCCCGACTTAAAGACGCGAGTGATATGTTTTGATTGTTGACTATGGCACTGCTAGGCCTCCTACAGAGATACATCTTCAAGCTTGTTTCCTACGTCAAATGGCACCGACTTCCATCAGCACTCTCCGCTACAAGGTTGTGAATGAAGACCATCTGAAATTCATCGGCTTCCGTATTCCTGATTCGCTGAGAATAGGTCAGTGTCTGCCGATCTTCAGCACTGCTGAAGGAACGTCCTCCCGCTCGCTCTGCGTGGCCCATTGTGATTATTGATACAGGTTCAGAGTCCTAGTCAGTCAGAGGCCCAACCATACTTTTCACAGAGAATGCTGACGTATTATTACATATGACAACCGAGCATTGATACGAATCGCAAAATTAGTGGGAAAAGTAGAAACTACATGCCTGTAAGCTTGTTGGCGAGGACAGCTATCCATAATCTCTGAAAACGGTTCCCAAAGTGCAGCAAGAGCGTTCGATCAAATGCTGGAAATCAGAAGCTCTTGCAGGGCATAAAAGCTATTCAGTGCAATCTGATCCAGTAATGTAGTGCGTCTGAGGCGTTCGAAGGGATTGAAGAATAATAAAACATTGCGGTCGCGGTCAGTATATTGTGGAGGTTGGTGACACCTTACCGGAAAAGTCCGAGCATTTTCTATCTGGAGGTTTAAGCATGTCGACGGATCAGTTCATCCTTTCGAAATGGGAGTAAATTACATAACATGCTAATCCTACGTCCCGACCAAGTTAGAAAGCATTCCATCATCGGACTTCTCGCGTCAGCATTCCTTAGTATATAACTCTGTTGAGCAGCCTTTGCGAAACTGATATTACCTTTCGTTGTCTGTCCACGCCAGCCCCTGGCACGTCAGAATTCTAAAAGTATCTAATTCATCGGGTATGTAAGGCTTAGGCTTGAAACCTCTTTTGCTCTCTTAACCTCTCGCTTCTCATCTTCCGGCGCTTAACAATGGTCGGAACAGTATCTGTGCAGTGCGTGGAATTTTACACGCATTTTCAAGAGCTAATACCCAAGTTCTTATAGTTTCATCCAATTTTGTATACAGTGGTCGAGCATCGGTGCGTCCGCTATCGGCAGATGTCATTTGGCGACCTGACAGACCCTTTGAAAGCTTTACTCTATTATGATTATGTGTTGACCTTTGGAACGGAGGTCCAATACGTATGGACACAGAAGTTCCGCTTCTCCACTATCCTATATGCTTGTTGCCGTTATTCATTGGTGGCAAATGTGATATACTTGCTCACCATCTCAAACAAAATTTCCGTAAAGGTATGTTTCGCACTCAATAGGATGGGCAGGTTATGTTGACTGCTTGAAATAGTAGGGACTTCCTTGTTAGAGATCTACCCTAACAGACCACTAAACTATGCGCGCCAGCTGTCATGCTGGATATAATGTGAGCAGTGCCCTTAGTGTCGTCGGAAGAGCGGCAGTTGTCAGTAAGTGGGTGCGTCTGCTGAGAAAATCATGGTTCACGATACATTTCTTCTAGTTGTTTGGGCTGCTAGAACATTTGCTGTCTTCGACAAAAATCGCTGGATTCTTCTCTTTTTGGGATCGATTGGTCTGACAATCATTGTCTTAGACACTGTGAAATGTCTTCGCTTTTTCCCTTTGGCATTATCTCCTGAGATTTTTCACTTTTAGTTTGAAGTAGCGACCATTTCCTGCAAAGGAAACAGTACTTCACCAACGTAAGTGGCGGCATATCGCATCTCAGGGCTGGCCATACTTCTGATGAGATCCCTGTAGTGGTCAGCATTACTTGTGAATCAGTATTTGCTTTGACTGTTTTTAATCCAACCTATCAGCCGGAGGAGTCCTCGCAATCTTGATGTGTGTTTTTGAGATCTGTTCCTTTGGCCTCACGACTTTCCGAAGCATTCAAGCCCTAAATGTAAACGGAATATGGTGGAAACAAAGAAAAGGTTTCAACTATCTCGTTCTTGAACAAGGTACGGTAACCATTTTGAAACCACACACCCACCTCATATAATTGTTTTTCGAACGTTACAGGAGTCTTGTACTTTTGGTCAACATCATAACAAGTCAACTGAGTGCTATGCTGATGCAAAAGAATTTCCAGTGTGGTTACTGTCCTCACCGTTGCATCCCTAGTTCTCAATATTGTGCGTTCCCAAGTTTTTATTGAACGTCTCCTTTCTGATCGTGCCGCTTAGACGATACCCGTAAGCGGCCTTGGGTTGATGTTTTGTGCAGTGTCAACTGACACTTGCCGTACCGACATAAGGGTGGCTTTCTTCAGCGCCTGCTCAACGCCTACACGGTCCCGTCAGTCATACAGTTCGAGTATCAAACTTGGCATTCCACTGACTTTGTAGACAGGTTATCGGGATTTATGACTGCACGCTTCCTGCTCCACATCCGCAAATGGGAGGCCAAACGTTCTGCATTCCACACCTCCACAAAAGAAGATCAGGAAACTCATACAACCACTGAACTCGACTTTGACCACTCGCAAAACCATAGCCGTAGCGGTGTTTCGGGATTGGAGTCGCAAGAAGAGGCAGAACCTCCGAGGCAGTCGTTATTTTTGGATGATTTTGGCGAGGACCCCGTACGACGAGCTAGGGCTCAGACAGTGACCAGTGTTGTCTATGAAGTAGGCGCCAATGCCATCGTCGAGGAGCCTAGAGTGTAAGCTACGTTGGAAAGTTGGGGTGCTCAATCCAGTGAAAAGATACAAAGCGATATGTTATTACACGGTTTCATACTACCCAATCAAACATTGAATCTGAAGTCCTCATCTAAACTAATACCCCCGTCTACAAGCAAAAGAACATCGTCCCTACCCCCCTCCTTATTTCCGTTGGAAGGAACGACCATGTTCAACCCCGAACGCGGCACGGACGTTATCTTATACTGTGATGTCGAAGTCACTGGACGTCGAGCAACTCCTGTAGCAAGGGAGCTGATGGGGCGATTGCGCGTAGCAGCAGATGTAGCGGGACGGGACGGGATGCCTTGAGGCGCCTTTGCTGCAGGTTTATCCGGTCGCAAGATATTAGTGCTCCTGACCTGACCGACTGCCTTTGCTGCTTGGACAATTGATCGACTCCTAATGTTACTGGGGGCACCCGAGGGGCCTGCTATAGTAGATACCTTTCGGATCATTGGCTGTGTAGAGAGAGCTATCGTGTTCTTGGCCATCCTTGGAACGTAGGTTGGACGAGAGTGAAGAGCTGACTCGGGAAGGCGAGCAGGCGGAACAGCCTTTGAAACTACTGGAATAGATTTCTTGTCAGAGATGACTTTCCGATTGACTGTAGGAGCCATTCGGTCTATCGACTTTTTCGCTGAAAATTGGCGGAAAGGATCATCGCTTTCTATTACACGCTCCTCTTTGAGTCAAGGAAGTTGCTATGCACAAGAAATACATACCTAGTTCTTGCAAAGGCAACATATCCCAACCAGGAAGTTTGACGTCTTCCTCCAGTACTACGATCTCAGCAACCGTCGAATCGTTATAAGGGCAAGTCTGAGCAAAATTGAACAGAGCTTTTCCAACTTGCTTGTAGTCAGGTAACTCGATATCCAAAGCCGGCTGAGAGGCAAGATCTAAGAAAGGTAAAAATAAAAGTCAAAATGTGTCAGAATCCACGTTTTAGGGAACGTACACAGGGTGTTGGGTGGCATGTACTCGATTTCATCATAATCATCCGCAGGAGTCTCCTGAACTTCCGTTTCGGGAGCGACGATGTTGAGTTCGCTTACGTCCCAGTGGTTTCCGTTATTGATAGGTGTCACAAAGGCCTTGCCTGCACTTAGGCGAGGCATTCGATCCTGCTTTCTTGCTGAACTGGGTCTGAGCTGAGAGTCAGGAGTTTTGTCGGGAGGGAGGTGTGAATTGGGCTCCAAAAGCAAGAGAACCGGAAGTTTCGAGAGCTGTGTGGCAGATGTTTCAAATTTTTCAGTTTTGGAGCGATTAGGAAATGGCGTTTTGTCCCCAAGAATTCGAACATTGGGTCGAGACACAACAATATTCTGCTTCCCCTGTGCCACACCAGTCATAGGAGCTTTTGCGAGCGTCGCTGATTAACTTCAGTGAGTTTTTATACAGGTTAAACACCAATACTCACCTTGCTTTCCACCGTGAAATGGGGTCTGCATCATGATCTCCTTTCCCTTGCCATGAACATTCATGGGAATTGCATTCTCAGCTCTGCCCTTGATTCTACCAGGCGTTTTCGAAGGGTAAACATGAGAGTCCATGACAAGTGCCACAGGACGAGAGCTCAACATGTTGGATGCGCAAAGTTGAAGCTGGTTGGCGTTCAAGACATGAACTAACCACAATTCAGAATAGGGTATGAATTGAATCACATGATAAACACATGATCGCGATGTACGACGCGTTTCTCACGCTTTCTCCTTGTGAAGAGTGGGAAGTCGATGGAAACGTTTATGTATGGTAATATTGTTATATGAATTCTGTACAAGATTCATTGAGCACATCATGCCTGCCTCTCTATCTCCGACTCCGGACGCTCCTTCACACAGATGCACTGAGGTATGTGAAGCAAATGACCTCTCCTCCTCCTCAAGAACCTAGCATATAGCTGACCAGCAAATAAAACCGCCGCCACGCTCATTATCACGGGATATTGGAACTCTTCTGGCCGAGAAAATATCATGGTGGAAGCGTAAGAGTCGAGTGAGAAGAAGTTTTGAATTGACGCTTCAATTGAAGAAAATGTTCCACGATAGTTAGATTCTACTTCCTAGTAATAAGAAAAACCTCAAGTCAAGAGTACAGAAGTATACGGTAATCGCTTCGCTTACCTCTTGTACGATGATCTGCACACACAGATCAAATCCCCAAAGGCCAATTCGACTTGCGATCACTGAGCCAACAAGGCCCGAGGCAGCAGTAAAGGGGTTCGACGCGCCCACAAATAGCGACGTCCCAATCGCAAGGCATATGATTTGATAGCTGAGGAACCACATCGCCGCTCGCAACGGACCAAGCCTCGCCATCACTCTGGGGGCTATCCAAGTTGCAGACATCTCAAATATCACTAAAACCGTGCGTGCCATGCCTATGTGGGCAGAGTTATAGCCCACGGTAATGAGGTAAGTCACCATCTGTCCGGAGAAAGACAGCACCGTGAAGTAAAGGATAGATAACGAGAAGGAAGGAGTGAAAGCCGGATGGTGGTAGTAGAACATCAGGGACCTCACAGCGGGCCGAACCCAAGATAGAACAGATCGTGATGGTTGCCTTATTCCTGCTGTGGAGACGGCCGAATCCGTTGATTCAGCAGGTGAGCCTTTAACGACCTGCAAAGCAGGGACCCGCTTATAAACCTGGAGAAAAGTGCAGAAGTCAGGGAAAATTCCCTCTCAGTCGATCGTACGGCGTACGCGTGCAATCGCCCAGTACTCCAAGCCCATCGACAATATACTTAGTCCAAAAGTAATCAATATGGCAATCTGCGTCGATACCCCGTCAATTAGCGCAATCACAAGTGGTCCCATGAGCTTGCAGAAAAGGTCAATGCGTCGCATCTGAGAGTTCAGGTCTGAAGCCAGCGTTAGGATTCAAATTGGCACAACTGTTGGAAGACGAACTTCTCAGCTCGAGATCCGTATTTGTGGCCACAACAACGACCTAACGAATATCAAGCAGTGTAAAGTAGCTGATTAAAAGGTCAGGGCTCACCCAGTCTTTTTCGACGGCTACGACATTCATTATCGAACCGAGTTTCTCCACGCATGCTAAAATGGCCAAAGCACCTAGGATGCCAAATCTCATGCTTGAGGAGCCAACAATATCTTTTTTCAAGGCCCAAAAGCCGATGCAGGATAATGCGACTGCAAAGCGTTGCATGACTGTGTTATAAATTAGGATCCGTCAAGTACGATGCAGAAAACCCTCAAAGCGATAAACTTACCAATGGATAACCTCACGATTCGCAGTCGGTTCCCACTATCAATGTAGCCTCCTACCACAGGAGAAAAAATGATTGCAGCGGCAGCACGAGTTAGAGCATATGCTGATGTTGGTAGGAGAGTGCCAACAAAAATCGACGCCACAAATAAGATAGCACCAAACTCAAAAAGGCGAGAGTTCCACGTCGAAAGAAAGTGAGAGACGTACAGCAGCCGACCGAGATTCTCGGGTGGCTTTGCAAGGTGTTGCTGGGGAGTGTGGACGTTATTGTTGTCATATAGATGTCCACCAGTCAGGGCATCCGTTAATCGGGTGGTCTCCGATGTAGGTACCGGTTCCGTGCCAGAAAGGAGGGGGGTATTAGGGTCTGAGCTGAGATATGTACCTGTGGGTGCCATCATGGAAGTCGTATGACAAGAGGCTATTTTCTGATGTGAGAAAGACTCGTCAAACTCTACCGCATTGTTCGCATGATCACGGACCGAGGGCGCGTCGTTCAAGTCAGGTAAACTGAAAAATAAGCTCCATTATGTGATCTTTGAATACTCTGAAGATCACGTTACACCATTCATTGTTCATTATACTCATGTGGCCAATCATTAGATTGACATTTGAATAACAGCAACTGGTTGCCTTTCTTGGCACGCGGCATGAACAATTTCAGGTAATAATGATAAGTCTGCATTGGTCATGGACTGGGGAAATTGTGGCGGCTTCGATATTGTAGCCTCTGTGAATGACTCACACTTCCGAAACAGGAAATAGCGCAATACGAGCCGCCAAAGCGGCCCCAGAGGTTCATTTGACGAAGCGGAATGCGAGCTGCATACATGAAGGGTAGTTTAGACGAAGCGATGAAAGGTAGTGATGAAACGAAGGGAGAGGAGGGAGGGTCGCGAAAAATTGAATAAAGACTATGTAAAGATGAGAAGAGGAAAGGTCTGACCAGCAAACGAGCTACATACTTAAAATTCAAGCTAGCTCTTAGTTTATTAAAATTCGCCGTAAGACATCGAACAAACATAGAGCAGTTTTCGTGATTACAAGAGCTAAAGCGTCAAAAGTTTGATCCCTACCCGATTTGAACGGATGACTTTGTGGAAACTCCATTTGCTGGAATCACACACTCTACCACTGAGCTAAGGGATCGATGTTTGAATTCAAGAAACAGACATATTCATAAATGGCGTGGGCCTCCCGGGTAATAATCGATATAACCCGCCACACCTTCATTGTGATACCCTTTCTCCATCGCCTCGAGTTTTTCTTGCTGTGAGGTCGTGTATGCGTGTTGTCTCCAACGCTTTGAATAAAGACGAAACAATGGTTTCCCTCCACATCTAGAATCCTTGAAGACGTGACCAACAATTCCTTTGCTCTCGTATCCCCAGTGGTCCATAGCCTGATTACGCTCTCCTGGATATTGAGTATACAGCACGTCCCAAGTCTTGTAGTTGACCAGAGAATAGAGTGGCATCGTTCCGGAGGTTCGACGTTGAAAGACGTGTCCAAACATGTTAGATCTCCAGGGCGTGTGCGATTGATGGAAAAAAGGAATTGTGTGCTGATTATTATGAGGACAAGTATTGCCTCGGTGGTCCGGGTGGAGGGCCGGCCGAGCAAGGGAGGGAGGCGAGAAGTTCGACCCTCCTGCATCTGATCTATGCAGTTGGCCGGCCTGTCCAGCTTGACCTGGTTGACCAGGCTGACCAGGCTGACCAAGTCGACCAGGTTGACCAGACCCATTGGGTGAATTCGGTGCATTGGGCGCATTACCATGAGCGGGATCACTGGATGGGGTCAGAAGATTGGGGATATTTGTTCCATTGGGCACATTAGGTGCATTAGGCACGTTGGGCTGATTGCGTATCTTTGAGGGAAAGAGCAGTTGATAAGAACATAGAGTTAAAACGCAAATAACACAAACCTCAAGATTATCCCTCTTTTCCACAGGATATTTCGATGAAACAGCCGTGACGATGAGAGCCCAAAGAGCGAAAAATTGAAGTTTCATAGCTAAAAACAAGTGCTTGTACAATCTGAAAAGGATTAAAGAAAACAGTCCCCATTCGTAAGAAAACAACCCCCATTTTATACATACAGGAGGTGGGTTGCGAGCTCGATCAAACTCCTCTTGAACACAGCCAGCCAGTATTATATTACGTCATTGAAGAGCCTCCTATTTTTTTTCAAGTGCAAAATGCATCCATGGAAGGCTGGACAATTGCGTCATTGTCTCAGGCGAAGCAAAAGGTGCTAGGAGGGATGTGAGTATTGCAGATGAGCGCCACACAATCAGACCTTTGAGCATGCTCCCTTACTATTGACAGCTGTGTATGATACATATGCAGAAGCAGTAATTCTGTGATACGTATGAGAGCAGATGAGAGTCTGGTTGCATGGGTGATTTTGTGACTCACATGAATAGAATAAATTACTTGGCACAACCTTCTTGAACCGTTTATATCTCTTCAGCGCACCGACAGTCACAATCTGCAACGGCACAGACATCATGTCCAGGTCCTCCATCTTCTCCATAGAACCAGTCAATAATGTGCGAAACATGGCCACCATGTCGGCACGTCTGACACATGACAATGGCATCCTCAATGGTATCTGTAATGCGAAAGTCAGTGCTTTATTCGAGTACTAGGGCGGAGACCTAACATACCTTTAGAGGAGTGTGAATGTAAGAGGTCTGCTTCGCGTGCCGCATCTCGAACAATCGCAAGGGTCATTAGACATATCGAGCATCTGGGGAGTGCGCGATTGCAATGATAGCATACAGTTGGCTATATGTGACAACATTCCATGAGTAGTCGCAATTCAAAGAAAATTCAGAACGTACTCTTCCTGGTTGCTGTACCCCACCAATCTCGGCCCCGATACCTCCGCCAGGTCCATCAGGTATGACAGGCTTATTGCAATAATTGCACCGGATGATGATCTGTCTTGGAACCCAATCCCCAACATTTGTCGCACCACCCTTGAGTGCCACCTGGCCTCTCTCAATATCAAACTCAACCCGGCGATGGAACATCTTGAATCCATCTAACAGGTCCCGGTAGCTCTCGACCCATCGTTCAACCTGTCTTTCTATCCCAGAGATGCTTCTAGTCTGGTTCGGGTTGCGCGGAGGATATCCGAACGACCCGATAATAGCTGCACTTTGAACGTCGCCAGTGCGGTTTACGAATCCTTGAAGTAGCTTCAGACCCCCTTTGTTTGAAAGACCTGGGATGACGATTGCGTCTATATCGCCCCGGTTGATCGCACGCTCTTGACACCGGCGAAGATAGGATGTCACAGCCTTGTCATCAAGGAACTGGAAAGCGATGGCGAGACGTTCACGGAAGGGCAAAGCCTCCTCCTCAAGGACTTCCGACCAATCGTTAAGTACGAGGTAGGTGAGCATGGCACGGAAGTATGGGTCCTGGATGCGCACTATCAGACGTTCGCAATGCTCCCGTAGCTCTGTGGTCTTAGACCCATGAGGGCCTAGCGCCGCAATCGTCCCAGATAGCATACAATGTGACTCATCTGGATGCCTCTATATTAGTCGCTACGTTCATGTGCACTCAGCCCAATCTCACCAGAACTTTTCATGAGAAGAGATATTGCTTTGGAATGTTGTTTGGTAAAAACTAACCAGCATGCCACTTTGGATAACTCTCCCTCGGCTTCCCATCTGTCAAACATCATAAATACAAGGATCCACAGGGAGTACAAGTACACACCCTTGAAGCACCTTTCCGAAGTCATCCTCCCTGAAGCTCCATCCAATCAGCTGTAGCGCAACCTGTCTGTGCAGAGCTTTCGATGTGGTAATAGACGGTTTCCACGTACGATCCCTGCGAGATATCAGAGCCCCAAGCGCTGCTTGGTAGTTACCATATAGTTCATCTATTGATGGATGGGAGTCCCATTGCTCTGAAAGATCGTAGTAAGAATTTGGCGAAGCCAGATTAGGCCCTTGAGTAACAGGCAACGCTTTGAATCCTTCCCATATACTAAGGAGGCCCTGGTTGGAGAAGTCGAATCCATGTAGCACCGATTTAGGGGTGCAGAGGTAGTCATAGGAGTCTGCATGAGGATATAAGTCACAAATCGAGTTTTGGATAAGAAAGAACGCACGGTATATCCAAGCCCACAAGTCAATTAGCATCTGAGTCCTCGTGTGTTGGGGAGGATCATGTAGCTGAACGATTTCTAAGTTCCTCCTTGGCTGTTGACGAGGCGCAGGTCAGGACGATATTTTACGAAAAGGTGCTGTACTCACATCGAAAAGCCCGTATCCCCTGATCGCCCGCCTCATCATAACCATCGAGATGTCATTCTCCACGATGAGAGCAACGCCTTTTGCTCCACTCGGTCGCCGTCCACGACTTGCACTGCTCGCTATACCGCCCATATCCCGTCCAACTGTGAGCCCAAGTGCACCACCCCCTTGTCCCTTCTTTGCCACATCATTAGCACTACCTTCCCCTTGCACCCGTGTCGGAACAAGCACGCTGCGTAAGGCCGGGAACCCATCCTCATCACCGCGACCGAAGGCGGGCGTGTATTTATTTAGCGACGTCAAGGGAACAGCTGGTGTCAACTGGGGTTTCTGCCTTCCACGCATCTCGGATTGCTCTCTCGACCGCGATCCACCCCCACCGCCGGTACTGATAGGCCGCCCAAAGAGAGAACTGGTACTTTGCATCATTTCCTCCGAAACGTCATTTTCTCGAGGGGCACCGATGATACGGTAAAAAGGTCCAGCAGCAACAGCTAGGTCACCTCGAGAGCTCCATGCTGTGGGTTTGGGTGTGTCATAGAGTGCGTGAAACTCCAGGTCCCCGTCCTTGTTGACGACCATGATGTTCGTTGTGAGTTGGTGCTGAGTTTGGCTCGAAGCTAGTGCAAAGGAAGATAATGGGCGAGCGAATTTTTTGGCTGTGTGGCTTTGTGAATAAGGCATATTCGCAATTTATCAAATAACATACTTCTTCGTGTGTCTAAGAGTACTGCTGAGCCCTGTGTTTCATGACTCTGGGATGAAGCCGGTGTGTGGTTGGCACTAGCCCCAGAAGGCCACGGCAAGTGGGCCCACGACTTCTTCCCTAGCCTATTCGGGTCTTGCGGTTTGCTCCCGTTCACTGGCGCATCATCGCTTGCAGCCAGGATATCCCAGAAACGCACATGTGACGCCTCTCGCTCCATGGACGCAAGTAGACCTCGTCGCGTGCTCGAGAACTCCAAGCCTGCAAAGCTGAAGTTGGCGTGGAGCTGTGCCCCGTCGGCCGATGCATCTTTCTCCGTAAATTGAAGAACAGGGGACAGCATCTTGCGGATATCCCAGACAGAAATATTTCCATCCCCAAAACATGCAACACGATGGGGATCAAAGGGGTCGGTAGCTATGCCCTGTGTTTTGAAGATGACTTGGTTGGAAACTGGCACGGGGCTGCGGACATCGTAGAAACGGAGCCAACGATGTGATATGCCGGCGAGAAGATGGGTAGTGGACTGAGGGAGAAACGAGACAATCGAAATAGTGTCTCCCGATGCATGTTGCTGGAGGATCCGACTATCACCGACTCTGCCAACATCACCTTGCGGAATGCCTGGTTGTGGACGAGCGCGTCTGACGACGGGGTTTGAGGACTGTGCCAAGGGCACAGAAAGCGTGGCAGTTGCTGTATTGATATCCCATATTATCAAGCTCGGGTCTCCTCGCACTTTATCGAATCCTGACGCGAGATAATTGGGGTCCACCGCGCAAAACGCCAAAGAATTGCAGGAACGTGAATTCCGGACGTTGAGAGAGACACCCTGGCCCATATACAACGAGTTGTTACGCTGCGACACTTTCGAGGCTTCCAGTTTGTGCAATTCAATCTTGCCACTCGAATTTCCAACTGCAATTAGATCATCGAAACTGGGATCTGGAGACCACGCGAAACACTAGAGATTTTGTCACACAATGCATACTATGCAACGTTCGCTCTCACCTTCAAATGCTGCAAGTCATGCTGAGAAGTAATCTGTCGTATCCCAGGATGATTCGGGGCCCATTCATAGAGTGTGATTTGTGACCCGCCACCAACGACGAATTTATTGGCCCCCCTTGGATGCCAAAGCAGTTTCTTTTCATATTGAACCATTCTGGACTAATAAATTAAGCAGAAAGTCCAAGAACAGAAGGAGGAATAGGTATTAGGAAGTCGAGAACATGGTGGTTGAAAACAACACAAGAATAATTTGGTTCATGCTGAGTTAATGTCCCACGATCAGTAATTTGAAAGCGATCAATAACATGATACAGTGTAGTACCGCTCCTTGGGACAGGAGATTATATTAATTAAATTAAAAAATAAGTTGTCGAAAATTAGAAATTTTGACTACAGGATCCTATCGACAGGTTAGTTATGAAGGTATATATGTAATTATAACATGGGATATGGGGTATGAATAAGAATTATAAGGTGAATCTCGGAAAACACAAAAACTGTTCCTTGGGACACGCGTGATGGGACACCGTTCCGAACGCACGATGGCCATTGAATCATCACCAGTTTCTTTCTGTTTGGTGCGTGCATTGAACTCCTGGATGGACTCCTGTCCCTTGAGTCTCCGGTCAAGTTGAGACACCATATTCTTTAGCAATATCTCGTAGATTTGGCTTTGGATATGGGCCTGCCTGACCCAGTTTGTATGCTGTGATGGCCTGGAGAGTTCGATGGACCGTGTCTTGGCCTTTCTTGATGTGTTTGACAGTGTCAGGGATTGCCCTACCCATCATCATGCTTCTATGAGGTTAAACAGCCCAGAGAATTGGCTCGAAAATGATGAGGGAACAGAAAACACACAGTTGAACATATATAGTTAAAGATGGACATATTAACATGATATATAGATCCCATGTACCAGCTTTGGGACTGGAGACACTACAAAAGAAAAATTGACAAAATCAAAGTTGGGATCATGGAAATTTTGTCAGATTTTGCACTTCCTCCACATCAGATGAACATGATGGCCTCCAAACTGGGACAGTGTATAGGTTATATATAGACCCTATTTTGTGCAAAATATGGGCCAGATATGTGGGGATCTCTGGTCGCTAGACCTGCTTGTCCCAAGGAGCAGTACTACACTGTATACATTCTACTTATACATTCTACTTCCAATGCAGATCATGCATCTGCATGCCCTGGCAGATCACCTAAGGTCCCTCAAATAAAATCTCTGAGAAAAGAAACAAAGGTCATGAACAGTGCTAACAAGATCAAGTGAAAAGGGTCTGCAAAATGGCAGGAAGCAGCCAATATTCAGTTTTGACTTTGAAAAATCAACAAGAACACACATATATGTGTCTTTACACTCCTTTGTATACCTCAATCAGCTCTTGGGATGGGGGGTGCACCCTTTGGACATGCACCCAAAGGTTTTCTATCTTGTCAACTTAGAAAGGTTGATTTAGCCACCAAGTTGCCCAATTTTACAGACCCGTCAAATCTCTTCTATCTCCTTTGGGATTCAATCCATCAACAACCAAAAGTTGACTGTAATTTGTATGAAATTTCAATATGTTTGAGGATATTGGCAATGTCACTTATGTTCACCAATATCACCTCAAACTTCTTTAGTCTTTTTGAAAGCTGTTTTTAACTGTTGTGACATTTTCTGGTTTTTTAATATAGAATAGAATACCATATTAGAAAACCCTCAGTTCTTTATGCTGAACTGAGGGTACATGATACTTATTTTATTTAGAAGTAAATTTACTGATAAACCTGTAGAATATTTGCTTATATGGTTACAGGTTAATACAAAGTTCTTCATGCTGAACTGAGGAATATTTGCTTATCTGCTTACAGGTTAAGGGCCCCTGCTTGCACTTCCTACAGAAATTGCTGCAGACCATATACAATATATTAATACAGACAATGCCACAGAAAATGAGAACCACATGTCTTAAAACAGCATAGCCAGAGAAAACCCTCCTATCTTCTCTGAGGATTGTCAATTTGACTGGACAAACTACATAGCCTTCAGAGTCTGTGTACTCAACACTGCAAGCCTCCATAGTACTGATGGATACTTAGAGGGCTCCATCAAGAAAACTGACCCCAACAACAAAAATCCCAAGACCAGACAGAATGGTAGGATACTAACCATCAGCAAATGAATGGCACTCAAGAAATGTGTAGACCCTTGCCCTCATGGTATATAACATGAAGGACCCAGTAGGGCTAGAGATTGACATGAGTAAAAGTGGTGCCAAAGCTTGGAAAATGTTGAAAGACATACATGATGATGTCTAACAGAGTGGTGGCAGCAGAGAACACACTCAGGTCAACAAAATACACTAATAGTAGCAACTTCCTAAAGCATATTACTGCAATGCAACTCAAATGGAAGATCACAGTAGAGTGAGGTGCAGAAATTAAAGACACTCACTTCTATGCTATCATCATATTGTTACTTCCCAAGTCATGGAATTTTATTTAACATGGCTCCTCTTCAAGCAACAAAGTCATCAGCTGAGCTCATCACTGGTCTGAACATCTACTGAGAATCCTTGAAAGAACAGATAAAAATACCAAAGCTGAGCACCCCAGTGATGTTTGCAAAGAATATCCCCAAGCCTAAAGTAACATGCACAAACCCCAATTGTAGAAGAAATACCCATACAATCAAATATTGCTACTGGCTAGGGGGAGAAAAAAAAGGTCAATTCTCTCCAAACTTTGGCTGCTGCAGGTTTAATACACCAAACACCAACACTGATACTTCTGCCACTACAAATGCCACTCTGAAAAAAAGTACACCTGCTGCAAATCTTGCTACTATCTAAAACTGAAACCAGCCATACATAATGTATGTCCTAGCTACAGACATCTAGTTTTCCCCAGCTGCCATTTACAATGACCACATGGAGGTCATACAGAATTACCTGTCAAATGTGCAGATCTCTGAGACTGCCTATGTGCTGCATACTGTCGGAGCTATAACACTCACCTACATAGACTCTGGAGCAAGTGAACACTGTTTTGTGGACTGAGGAGACTTTGAAACATACTTGGAATACAGCTTGCTGCATCAGAGGTATGCAGAAAACAAAGGAGGAATCTTTAATATTCTAGGCCAGGGCACAGCAAGGAAGACAAGTGTTATCAATGAACAAACCTCCTACCTAGTCTTTAGCTCAGCTCTACATACTTCAGAACTGGCCACAAACCTTATATTGGTCAGGAAGTTTGACTCCTTAGATTTTGCAGTAACATTCAAAGAGGGAAAGGGTTTCTTTCATTAATACAAAAGACAGAGTCATATACTTTTTCTCTTTTGGGGAAATATAGTAGCATCAGTAAATCTGAGCATAGAGAAGCCAAAAGTGATGATTGCAAACTCACTGGATGTTCCAGTTATGTTAGAAGTATGGCACCAATGTCTTGGCCATACAGATATAACATCTATCAAGAACATAAATCAGAAGGACTTAGTGCTTAGTGGATGGAATGGTAATGTCAACATCACCTAGAGAGTTGGGGAAGTGCAAAGATTGCATTTTTGGCAAACATACTGCCTGCCTATATAATGGAGAAGCAGAGACCATCAATATCCCAAATGTGAAGGTGTACATTGACCTATGGAGGCTAGCAACTGTGGTATCACTTAGATAGGCATGATATATAATGCTGTTTGCTGACAGGGGATTAGCTCAGTTATATGCAGATTTCCTGATCCAGAAGTCAGTAGAAATCACTCTAGAGGCCCTCTGCAAATATATGGCTAAGGCTGAAAGGTGGACTGAGAATAAGCTAAAGGTCATCCAGGTAGACAATAGCAAAGAGTGGTGCAACAAGCTCTGGGGGACATATGTTAGAGATAAGGAGATTGTCTTGGACTGTATAGTACCATATGTGCACACACAGAACAATGTGGTTAGATGTGCCATCTTATATGTTCACTGAGAGAATACAGTGTCTCTTGGATGACAGCAGGTTACCCAAATCTCTATGAGCAGAAGTGGCTATGACTGTTATTTACACTTGGAACAGGATACCTCCATGTAGAAAGTTTAGTCTCAGGATAGAGACAATTCAATTATCTTTGTAAACAAATGGGGAACATACACAGAAAACAAGCAATATAAGTACAACAAGAT
>JABCKO010007967.1:0-44348 GCA_018855915.1 Tephrocybe sp. NHM501043
CCAGAAACATGTGGAGTGTTTTGATCCATATTTATAAGGATACCTTTGTCCAGTTTCTTTACAGTATTTCTCTAGCTCATCTTTGTTGTGTTTCTAAATAAAAATTATTCGGAAATATTCATAATTTTTTGTAAATAAAACTGGTTCAAATGGTTCAAAAGATCAACATGGTTCAAAAAACTTAAAATATTTCTGGATATTTTTATTTAAAAACACAACAAAGATGAACTAGAGAAATACTGTAAAGAAACTGGACAGAGGTATTCTTATAAATATGGATCAAAACACTCCACATGTTTCTAGAGAAAGAGCCAAGAAACACTTCAAGTATTTCTCAGCTGTATCTGGAGAAATAGGCACAGAAAAATTTGAAGTTTTTTTTTAAAGATACAGCCAAGAGTCTTGAAGTGTTTCTTGGCTGTATCTGGAGAAATATCAGCAGAAAATTTGAATTTTTTTGAAAGAAACAGAAGCAAAAAATATCAAGTTTTTCTCAAATCTTTCTGACAAAAACATTTAAAAAAAATGTATATTAGAAATACGGGTTAGAAATCATGCGACGGGTTTCTAACAGGTGTTTTCTCAAGAAACACTTGAACTGCCTTGAAGTGGGCTTCATGGTTGAAGAAATTTCAAGATACACTATGCTATCCTGGTGTTCCTATGATATCTATCCTCCCATACATGCCCATGTCTCCTCTCTGATGCATATCTTCACGGCAGTCATGTCCACAGATAGCAAGGATATGTGTGTGAACATTGTGTCTATTTTATTTAGATTTTATGGATTCACAATGATTTCCGTGGTAGGACTCTGGTGATCGGATCACTATAACGGACCACGCCGGTAATCTTCCATATCTTCTGTCCTCGGCATTGTCACTTTCATTGCAAACCATATCCGCATTTCTTTATCAACTAAAAATCTTAAATTCAACTTCCTCATGCACATTCTAACCACTGCCAACCAGCCCTGGGAAGCTGTTCGAGACGCCTTGCTGCTAATAAACTAACATGACCGTGAATACCCGCACATCTCGAGGCGTTTCACCTCGACATCGACTCTGAAGGGAAGCGAATAATGGACTCGGCTGTAGGTACATAAATACATCAAGGATGCAACTGCATTTTTCCAAATCCCTAGGCCTGAACCCTCGTTCAACATGCTTAAACGAAACTTGTGGCTACCAATCAATGCTCTGTATTCTTTCCTAACGCTTGTCAACGGTCTAACAATTGGCCCTGTGGCTGAACTTACCATTTCCAACAAGAACATAGCACCAGATGGTTTTTATCGTTCGTAAGTGACATCTTTTGAAGATGGAGCTCATTTCTTATTTAAAGTGCAGCGCTGTTCTTGCTGGTGGAACTTTTCCAGGGCCAGTCATAACTGGTAAAAAGGTAGTACAACTGGCTTGGAACCTTGTTCAATGAATTTGAACTCTCACTAGGGTGACCGCTTTCAAATCAACGTCGTCAATCAGCTAAGTGACACTTCCATGCTAACATCCACAAGTGTAGTGAGTTATTTGTCATTGCCCCAAGCTGTTCATTCCACTGACTGAGGTGATTCGAAGCACTGGCATGGTATATATCAACGAGGGACAAACTTTGCAGACGGATCTGCGGCAGTGACTCAGTGCCCAATTCGCTCTGGAGACTCTTTTCTTCATGATTTCGCTGTTCAAAGCCAGGCTGGGACATTCTGGTACCATGCGCACTTGTGTAAGCTGACGTTCCATCTCTGACATGTTTTAAATTGATTGTGTTCAGCGACACAATACTGCGACGGCCTCCGTGGGGCGTTCATCGTTTATGACCCCGACTGCCCATATAAATTGCTCTATGACGTTGACGATGGTGTGTATTTCTGCCTTACTCTTTGTTAGATCACATTTCTGATTGTATTAATCAGAGTCAACTATCATAACGTTGGCAGACTGGTGCGTAAAATATGTTTTTGGACTCGACGCTCGACCAATATCCGTATCGCAGGTATCACCAACCTGCTACTTCTCTTCTCCCCAAAGGCCAAATTCCTCCAGCATCTCAAACCACGTTGATCAATGGCAAGGGTCGCCATGTTGATAACCCAACTGTCCCACTATCCGTCATCAACGTCCAAAGCACAAAGCGATATCGTTTCCGCATCATTGGCATGGCCTGTGACCCTGTGTTTACTTTCTCTATCGATGGTCACATTCTAACCCTCATCGAAGCCGACGGAGAATATACCCAACCTCTCGTTGTCGATTCACTCGCGGTATACGCTGGCCAGCGGTACTCTGCGATTCTCAACGCCAGCCAACCTATCGGAAATTATTGGATTCGATCCAACCCCGATCGAGGTTTCCCGGGTTTCGACGGCGGTAGAAACTCTGCGATTTTACGATATGTTGGTGCCCCAGATGAAGAGCCGAAAACTAGTTCGGCGCCTGTGAACCCTTTGAACGAGGTGAACTTGCATGGACTGACAAATCCCCAGGCGCCGGGCCTTCCGGTACGAGGGGGTGCAGATTACGTTCTTCACCTCCAGCCAACGTTCAACTTCACGTCCTTTGAGTTCACCATGAATGGTGCAACCTATACACCTCCAACGACCCCAGTCCTTCTGCAGATCCTCAGCGGGGTGCACAACGCTCAGGACTTGCTGCCAAAGGGTGCAGTATACAGCCTCCCCACAAACAAAGTCATCGAAATCTCAATATCCGGAACTGGCGGCGACATGGGCGGCCCTGTATGTCCTTTGAAGCTACACACATCTCAGGTGACTTTTCGCTGACATACTTTTTGACAAGCATCCATTCCATCTTCATGGTGTGAGCATCTTCTTCATCTTCTTCCCCGCCGGTGTCATTTTCACTGAGACCCTGTCACGTATAGCATTCATTTTATGTCGTGCGCAGTGGTGACAACGACACATATAACTATCAGGACCCTGTGCAACGCGACACCGTCAATACCGGCCTCGCCAATGGAAACGCAACCATTCGCTTTGTGACTGATAATTCTGGACCATGGTTTCTTCACTGGTATGCAACTCACTGTCATTTCCAAAGAATTTATTAATGGCACATGCAGTCATATCGACTGGCACCTTGAGCTGTGAGTGCTTGATTATGTCAATCAAATATATAGCAACTTGCCGAATTATGTCTGAAATTTTAAACTTAGTGGGTTAGCGGTGGTTTTCGCCGAAGACATTCCAAATATTGAACATAATAACCCAACTCCTGGTAAGCGGCACTGTACGAGAGTTTCTTGTGGTTGCTCAGCCTAATCTGTCTTGATATGTCTTTCAGACTCATGGAGGAAACTCTGCGAAAATGTATAAAAGCTACCGATATTGATGTTTATTGCTAGATTTTACCGTGGGAAACTTGCTACCATAGCCTACTAAATAACCTTGCCAACTGCTGTACTAGTACCTAGCAGTAGCTAATTGTTTCATGTTCCCTATGCGACGCGCGTCACTACTTCAGGTTCAATAAATGGAAGCAAGCATCGAAGGTCTCTCGTGTCAACGCCGCAACAGCACAAGGCGACATCTACTTAACTACTTGCTTACTAAGTACATAATTAAGTACATACATACGTATGTACAGGTACCAGAATCCAAAACTAAATGGGCGTGCCTGAAATTGAGCCAATTCCGCGTTGTTGTGCATTATTTATACAACCCGTCTCCCTTTTCCTCGATGTCATGGTCTACCAAATGTCGACTTTGCCATTGCCAACATGATAGACATCGTTTCTATTAACTTATGTACGCATAACGACCTTCTACTCTCAGCGGACGAGGGAAGATTGGAGATGGGCGGGATAGACATGCAAGTTCGACACTTGAGTAGAGTTCGAGATCCAACTTGTGGTGCGCCAGCAAAAATCAACAACTGAGGCGCTACGTCTCATACGGGCCGACTTAGAGAAATTTTTTATAGATCAAGACAGCCTGAGAGGTATGAGCGCAGGGACGGCGTGCACGATTCTGATAATGCTATCAGCATATGTTCGTGGCACATCAACGGCCTAATCCGACAGTTCTAACGGCTAAATATCACCTTGTCTCTCAGAAAATGTTACGTTACATGTTATTCTTTGGACGAAACTTTCATTGCCAGAAGGCTGGAGCGTTCATCAGGAAATTCGCGGTCTTTGTTGTGGAGCTTTTCGACAACTGATCCCCGCATACTAGATTCAAATCACCTGTCCATCAGTTTGCGAAACCCACCTACACTCTGCCTTGGCGCCAGTCAGTCTCTTGAAGGAGGTGATCTTTACTTGATGGAAAATGGAGTAGATCTCGAGAGAATCCTTTGGCGGCGTACGCCGCGCTTGTGTTCAAGTTCAAGTTCGGACATCAAAATGTAGTGTGTGGAACAGGCAGTTTATGTTGCTCAGGCCAGCACTCTAGACTTACCGTCGTGAGTGCTATTTTGGAATAAGCCTGGCCTCCCGACCACTTCACGAAACCGCGGATCAATCCACATCGGGCCCAGACATTTACATCACATATGTATTTCCAAGTGGGCGCTTGGAGTGAATCGTCTCCTTTTGGCTCAGTACAGCGGTACCGATGTCAGGGATAACATACCCGAAATTTGAGGCACCCCCACAAGGACGGAGAAGCTATGTATAAAGGCAGCAAGAGAAGCGACTACCTCACCAACTCATCTACACCACCTGCTATGTTTAACCAGGCAAAGTCCCTTTGGGCCTTTGCGCTCTTTACTGTGACAAACGCCGCTATTGGGCCTGTTTCTGATCTCGTCATCTCGAACGCAGTCGTCAGCCCAGATGGTTTCTCTCGATCGTATGTCCTTAGGCTTTTATGGAGTCCAGCTTGTACTAACTCGTTAACAGTGCCGTTCTTGCAGGAGGAACCTATCCTGGTCCGGTCATTACTGGAAAAAAAGTAACTCAACGATTAACCTAACTGGTAACTGCGTCCTAACTAGTTCGTGTAATAGGGCGATCGCTTCCAGCTCAATGTGATCGACGCTTTGACGGACAACACTATGTTGCGTAGCACGAGTATCGTGAGTTGAAAACCACTTTTGTCGCTTGTTTGTTTGGCTGACAACCCGTAAAGCATTGGCATGGCATTTTGCAAAACAAAACGAACTGGGAAGATGGAGTATCCTTCATAACGCAATGTCCCATTGCCGCCAACGATTCGTTCGTTTACGACTTCAGAGTCTATGATCAGGCTGGAACATTTTGGTATCACTCGCACCTTTGTAAGTGGTCTTCAAATTATGAAATAGTTAGCTGACAATGATTTCGCCATAGCTACACAATACTGCGATGGCCTCCGTGGTCCTTTCATCATCTATGATCCTTCCGATCCTCATAAATCTCTATACGACGTGGATAATGGTATTGTAGAACCTTTTGACTTTGAGGTACATATGTTGATTCTCTTCCAGAAAGCACCATTATTACCCTGTCCGACTGGTAAGTCAACCCTGTGCTTGATGACGACCCGAGGGTGCTCAAGGTTTCTTTCAGGTACCATGAACCTGCTCCTTCTGCAAATGGAGGACTTCCGCTTGTATCTCAGGCTGTTCTGATCAACGGGAAGGGTCGCTATCTCGATGGACCTGCCGTTGACCTTGCAGTGATCAACGTCGTGCCCAACAAACGTTATAGGTTCCGTATCATTGCTATGTCTTGCGAGCCATCCTTTGCCTTCTCTATTGACAACCACTCCTTGACGATCATTGAAGCCGATGGCGAAAACACCCAACCTCTTGTCGTGGACTCATTCCAGATCTACGCGGGACAGCGTTACTCAGCAATTTTAAACGCAAATCAGCCCGTCGGTAACTATTGGATTCGCGCCGATTCAGACATGCGAGGCGTACCTGGATTTGATGGGGGCAGGAATTCGGCCATCCTCCGCTATTCTGGGGCTGCTGAAGAGGAACCCACTTCGACCTTTACCCCCTCCAACCCATTGAAGGAGGTCAACCTTCATGCCCTCACCAACGCTGCCGCGCCGGGTAATCCTTGGGTAGGCGGTGCTGATGTCAACATTAACCTCAACCATGGCTTCAACTTCGACACATTTCACTACGAAATAAACGGTGTTCCTTTCATCCCGCCCACCGTCCCCGTACTTTTGCAAATTCTTAGTGGTGCTCAAGCTGCCCAGGACTTGCTTCCGCAGGGAGCCGTGTATTCCCTGCCCCCCAATAAAGTCATAGAGATCTCCATGCCTGGCACGGGCGTCGAGCTTGGTGGACCGGTAAGCTAATTTCATGCTCTTGCTCTTCAAAGTGCCGCCGCTAACGTCTTTTTCGCAGCATCCTTTCCATCTCCATGGAGTGCGTTAAAAGCCTCTTACAGCAATTGAAATTCTATTAACTTTCTATAGCACACGTTTTCCGTTATCCGCAGTGGCGATAACGAGACATACAATTTTAAGAATCCTGTCCGGCGCGACACCGTCAACCTCGGTCTTGCCGATGGGAATGCCACTATTCGTTTTGTCACCGATAACGCTGGTCCATGGTTCCTCCACTGGTGTGCCAAGCTCGTTTACTGTCTAATCATAAACTAACCGCATCTGTTGCTAGCCACATCGATTGGCATCTTGAACTGTAAGTGGTCCTTTTCATCGTCATCCTTTCTTCTTCTATAACTTCGTCACAGTGGACTTGCAATTGTCTTTGCTGAAGATGTTGCTACCACTACGAAGATTGACCCCCCGAGTAAGTTACTCATTGAACTACGAAAGAAATCGCCAAATTGATTGTGTATCGTTTATTAACAGGTGACTGGGACCAACTTTGCCCTAAGTATGACGCCTTGACAGAGGATCAGCTCTAAATTCCAAAATGAAGCAAAACCCGCATTATCAGTGATCTATCGTCTTTATTTTCTGGAGTAGGCATGATTGTATAAAACCTGAATATCATAATATATATTCGTGTTAGTCACTCTGGCAAGAACATCCCCGGTCACCACATATTTTCCTGACCAGCCACTAAACCGCCGAAGTAACAGGTCAGAGCTTTAAGCTTCGAGCCCATCCATTCTTCCTCAACCTCGACATGTTCTTGTACACTGAGCCTGGCTTTCTCAGAGGGGATCTCGAGAAGGCCCGCAATTTCGTCCAAACGTGTGTTCCTTGGAAGATAATACGCGATGTTGGGCGTTATCTGCCTGCTCAACTCAAAGAGTTCCGACCCATGTATTGGTTGAATTGATGCAAGTGAGTAAGACGGATGTTCCTCGGCCAAAGGTACAGCCCTTGGCGGCGGTGTAGGGGCGTCAGGCGATACTGGAGAAAGTCCGGATAGGTATGCTGGTCCGCCCCATGGAGGGCTAAGGAAGACAACATCGATGTTACGCGCTCGTCGTGTATGTGAAAGTACAGTCTGAGATTTGGCAAAATCGATATAATCAGAAAGGATGAATTCTATTCGGTCTGCAACACCGTAAATTTGAGCATTATGTCGTGCCAGAGCAAGCCGAGTCGACGATGTGTCGAGAGCGATGACTGTGACATAGAGTCAACATTATCCTAGTTCACACCTGCACGTCGAAATCTCGCACCTCGCTGGCATGTTTTCGCAAATGCAATAGCATTCCCACCCACACCGCAAAATGCGTCAAGGATGGTGTCACAGCGACACCGTTCGGCGATTTGGTCTGCAACAAGCTCTGGTGTAACGCTATACCACCCTTCTTCGTCCAGAAGACATCCTGGAGGCACTGAATATCGTGAAAAGTAGCGTTCACGTTGCGCAAAATCTTCAACGGAAACAGAGCTTCAATATAATCGCAGTGGAATAGATACACTACGCACATTTTTGAAGATCTTTAGGAACCTCTGAGGCATGTGTATAATGCTTCACGAGCCCAGATACATCATATTTCTCTACCCAATGAGCTGATTGTCCGAGTCCCTCTGCTCGGTGTCCTTCGTTCACGAAACCTGTTTTCTGGCGTTTCGGAGGGCGAGGCTCATCTGTAACAGCTCCTGGTTGTTTCTCTTGAACGGTTGCCTCGGGCTTGAAAGCATGCAAAACAAACTGAGATAGTCCACTTAGTCCACCTCTAGATTTGCGCTTCCCCATGAGCAGTTGCCAGTGCGATGGCAGGGCGCAAATGGTTCAAAAAAGAAATCAGGAAGTCGTCGCGTGGCAGTGTAATCAGATAAGACAAGATTTAACCCACCAAGGAATCCTTCCTGCCTTACTAGATTTTTTGCCAGTCACACCCGGGATGAACCATGCTGGCGAGGTCTTTACTCCTATTCAGAAAACAATAGTTTAAGAAAGTTCCCCGACACTAATAGTTTAAGGAGTACCAGTTATAGTTTTGGGAGTCCCAAAACTAATTGATTATGTGATCTTTCTTAAACTAATTGTTTAGTACCTAGAACTTTATTTTTGGTGTGAGTAATGCTCAACCGAGAAACTGAAAGAGCCCAGGTGATTGAAGAATTTGTGAGAAAACATATTATATTTTAGAGGCCACAGTAGCATTGTCATGAGAGTCGAGACTTCTCAAAGAGGTAAGTGATAAGTTATTCGATTAAGAGCCAGGCTGTTGTTCACACTACGTTACTAAATATAGCTACAAAACATTAGTTGAGGAGGCGCAAGTGGGGTATAAAGTTAATACAATTAATCCAGATTCAATCCGGAGGCTGATTTCATGATTCCAATAACCTTATCGCCTCTCGTCTAGATTCTTCGATGGAAGTCGTCCATGTCCATTCCCAAATTTTTATGAATTCCTCGCTGAGGGATTTGAGTTTCGTGAATAGAGCGTTGTTGGACAGTCCGTCTAGGTTGAGGCCGTGCAGAGTGAATATCTGGCCTGCACGTCGAGAATTCTCTGCAACCTGCTGGGCGGGCGGGCGTCGAATTTGATCAAAGATGTCAAGTGCACGATGAAGCGTATCCTTCGTGGTCGATGGATGCCCGAGGACAGTTGCTAGAATGTAAGCGTCCTTTTGACATGGTCTTGATCAGTATTTCATAAGTTATGATGTCAAGGAGCATATACCTCAAGTGCTTGTCCGGCACCGGATCCTTGATGCGGGGCCATAGCGTGGGCCTGTGGAAAAGCTAAGTCAAGAGAAGCAATATAACCCTGGGATAGAGACTTGCCGCGTCACCAATCAAAGCAACACCACCTGAGATAAAGGAATTTAGGGGTTTTGAAGTATGGACAGCCCAACGAAGAGGATCTTCGACGCACTATAAGTACAACATTAGTTAATCTGATATCAGATGAGATAAAAAGAGACTAACCGAGATGAGAGCTTGCACCTCTGGCTCCCAGTCGGTGAAGAGGCCGGAAAACTCAGCACGATTGGTTTTTGTCATCCAATTGCCTTTGAAAGTTGAATTCTCCAGGTCGTGCCTTGCAGTAAACGCTACAAAGTTCACGAATTTCCCTTGAGCAATGGGATACGCTATAATGTACTAATGGTACGTCAACCATCAGATGATCATGGTAATTCAGAGTATCAGATATGTAACTTACGCCGTTCTTCCCCAGATACTAATTACGGCCGAATTGTCGATGACTAGTCAGGGCGCTGTATCGACTAGGAGGGTAATCGACGCACCTGTGTGGGCCGCGAGAGTATCTTATGATCAGGGAAAGATCGCTTCAGTGCCTCAGTGGGTATCAACGCTCTGTAAGCATTTGTGCCGCTCCAAACTGGGTCACCTAAAGACTCGTGGTAGGAAGCCTCGCCTCGCCTTCCCTCTGAACGTGCCCAGTCAGCCTTCTCTCGAAGGACCCCCTTCCGGACCGCGGATTTTAGTCCGTCTGCCCCGATGAGCACATCACAAGTGGTAGAACTGCCATCTTCGAAGACAACTTCGATTGGCCCCGAAAGGCGTTGCGAATATGACCTGAGCCTCTTCGAGCAGTGGGTTTTACATGACTTGGGTAGCCTTCGAAGAAGCACCTTTTGGAAGTCTGCCCGATGAAACAACATCAAGTTGCCTGTGAGTCCATGTGAAAATAAGCGTGCAGAAGATCGCGGATCGATGTCTGAGGACTTGCCATTCGTCACTAAGGTATGAAAGTCCAGCGCCGGAGTCTGGTCACTCTTTCTATACCTAAAAGAAGATACTAATTGATGAACAGGCAACTTAGAATAAGCGATAGGAAATCTAGAGTCGGCAGAGCTCACCTGGCCCTTCACGCCGTTTCACTTCGGTGTACTGGAGGAGCTCCTTTTCGAGACCTAGCTTCTGGATGATCTCCCATGGGCCTGGTTGGAGCCGTCATTGAGTGCATCATACTCAGGGCACTGATCGAAAACCCACGAGGAAAAATTCCTATTCCAGCACCGACTTCAGCCAGTTCTGCCGCAGCTTCGTATATCTCAATGTCAATGTCAGAGTAGGCTGATAGAGCAACTGATACACTCCAGACAAGTCAGTTTGGATCGCAAGTAAAAACGCCAGATGGAATTGACCTGCGGCAGTCAAGCCACCAATGCCCGCCCCACTGAATGACGATAGGTCAAGAGTTAATCATATCTGTCGGATAGTCAATACTCACCAAATAACGACTCGAAACCGAGTAGACGCTTTCATGACAACAGAATGGCCTAACAATGTCGACCGCCACCAACGACGTAGTTTGGAGAGAGGACTCAGAATTCCGAAATTGAGAGACGGGGGCGACATTTTGAACATCAACGGTCTTAGAAAAAGACACGGTTAGACCGGACAATATTACTGGATCGGAAGAATATCCAAATGAGAATGCTTGACATTTCAAATCTCTGCGACGGCCAGAAGCAGGCAAAGCCCTACTCCGTGGCGGGATGGGAATAGCCCGAAAGAGATCCCACGATTCGGTCGCGCCCAGAACATCGTCAGGGTCACGTAATTTTAGGCGTGGTCGTCAAATGATCAATGCGCAATGTGCAAGTGAGGGATTATATCGGCATCAAACCATTCCTCGAACAGCGAGGAACACGGAATTGTTAACTATATGTCGTTGGTGGCGTGGCTGAACGAACAGGCTCGAAGAGCCTGTTCCATTTCATCTTTGGGTGGTTGCCGCGAATTCTGTTGTTTTGAAATGAAATCTCCGTTGTTGATTATCTTAGGAATTTGATCAGTGTTCCTATCTGCTTTCCCAATTATTCATTAGTGTGTCTTCCGACTGCCAATCGAAGGTCGATGTGATTGCCGGATCTCCGCAGCGAGCCGAAGACACGTGATAGGTATCAATGGACATGAATTCCGTTCGTCAGGACTGAAGGAAGGGTAAAGCAGATGCAGGATCAGCGACGCCGACGGATGCAAAGATGAATTTTGCATCGAGGTGGCAGTGTTGCGCCTTCGATGCGATGACCAATCAAGTTACCGGCGTCTATGCTACAAGCAACCATCGCGGTTACGGCAAAAGATTCCGAGATCAATTACATACATAGTACCTGATGACTGGCATCAAAAACTAATTCAGTTGGATGCAAATTAAAAGGGTTGAATACGGGGTTGAAGCCGATCTATCGATTTATTCGTAGAAATGATACAGTAATTCAGTTGTGCGCCACAAAGTGACCTCGAGGTGACCTCATGATGAATCAGCTTTGATACTCTGGGAAGGCTACATGGCTTCTAGACGGATGGCGCCTGAAGTTTATGATGAAACGAGTTTCACGAGGAGCAAAATACCGCCACTGGCATGGGCGGTGGATCTCTCATTTGCCTTGAGATTCCCAAGTTTTCTACTTTTGATCGTTTAAATTACGTCCAGGGAAGCCCCGAGATCTGCCCTAAGAGCTGCCCTAAGAGCTGCCGCTCACCTGTCAACGTCATTTTGTGGCACCAGCAAAACCGGCGGCTACATTCGAGTCCCGTTCAGTGGATTAGTTATTTAGTTGGATCGTAACAGACTGAAAACCGAAGTGTTCGATACGACAATTGCATCGTTAGAGAGGTTAAACGTCTACCCGATCAATGTGCGATTTCAAAGGACATGATCTGGCAATATCTGGCCCAAAAAATGGTTGGATATGTGTTCTTCTTTCAACGCCTATAGATCACCCTTGCAGCACCTCAATCGGCCCGAGGGATGCGAGGAGTTTCCTTCTAAACTCTCCCCATCACCTCTGAAATGAAACTCATGAACATATCCAGCCTACGGAACCCACGAAAAGACCGGGACTCGTTGCATCAGCTACAAGTGTTCAAAGTCGCCGAAGGAACATGAAGCACAGTCGCGGCAACGAAACTCTCCATGTTTCGAAATGTGCGGACTCGGCGAGAACGTTCCACATAATATACGTGTATATGGCACTGCTCCAAGTTACATCTCAATCTTACGCCTCATGGTTAAGGTCACACAAGGTGGTACACAAATCCAGCCTATTCCCTCGCTAAGAGTAAGGCACAAATTCTCTGGCGAACAAAAACTCCTCTGCATACTTATTCAGCGAAAAGGATCGGTGACATGAACACAATGAGGCTTTGTACACGCCTTGAACATCGTACCTTTTAAGCTCAATTTATGCAATATGCTTAAGCTGAAGCACGAAGAAGTCAGTGCCATGTCAATACTATCCAAGCTGTCACACGCATGAGACGCCACTACAAGTCTACCAGCCGAAAATCAAGTCCGACACCTGTCCCAGCATGCCCTTGTTCGGGGAATTCGTCTGTGGCGGCGCTTGGGTTTGTGCATGCTGTAATGGTTGTTGCTGTTGTTGGAATTGCGCCGACGAGTCGTGATTGATTAAGCCCCAGGGCCGCTGCGGTTGCGGCGTCGCTACGGCATCGGGATTGCGCTTTCGGAACGCAGCACTCGCAGGCGCTAGTTTGGTCGGGGTAGAGAAAATGCCACCGCCGCTGCCCTTCGAACCTGCCGTCGTCCCTTTCTGTGGGGATGCGGGTGTTGTCGTAGCAGCAGGCTCGTCCACGGCCATGTCATTGTTACTAGACGACTCAGGAACCTGGGCGGCGGCCTGGGGCTTGACCTGGCTGAGTATCGCCTCTGCTTGAGCTGGATCCTAAAACACGATGTGACAGGATCAGGGGGGCAGCAGGGAGGCGAATCAACGCAGTTACTCACTGCCCATTTAACGCCGACCATCCAACTTCCTCCCAGAACCTCGCCATTCTTCCGCATAGCCCTGACCGCGTCCCCAGGATCCGTGAATCCAATCCGGAAGCAGTTCTGAATCTCCAAGTGCGGGTCTGGATCCGTCGTTGCCCCAAGGGATTGGAAGAACTCTACCGTGGAGCTATACTTTTCCGGGGGATAACCGAACACAACGATGTAAATCGGCTGCTGCTGGGTAGGCTGCTGGGATGTCGTCGATGCTACTGCGCGTTGCGGGCGACGTGCGAATAAGGGGACTTCGTCGGCAGAGTTCTGTAGTGTAAATTATGAAAAGTAAATTAATTTTTTGCTTGTATGATCGAAGCCAGGATACACGCACCCTCGTCGAGCCGCGAAAATGAGGGCTCGGATTGAAGCCCACTTCATTGGGAATATCGTTGACAGAATTCGTAGGCGGTGCGTCTTCATCTGCAAGGTTTTTCCGCTGTCTGGGACGGTTCGTCAGGCATACTTTGACGCAAGCTCGCCCTTTGGATGCACACCTTGTGCTTTCAAACATCGAATTCATTCCAAAGTCAGAAGCAGAGGCCCCTCGCGATAGCATATGGTTCATCTTCGCTTTTGTCTGCACGATGGGCACCTCGTCTACGCGTTGGTTTCCCTGTGGAGATGTCTGTAAACGATGGTCAAATACATTCATTGTCAAGGCCACTTTTGATGGCCTACATTATTTTGTGACGACTGTGGCAAACTGCGGTCAGAGAGCGGGATATGAAGTATGTGGGCGCGTCTCACCAGCAAATAGCCTGGCTGATAATGGCTCCTTGATTGTGACAGCGACTCCCCGAAGCTGGCGCCAAGCTGTCCTGGGCCTCCTGTGCTGGTGTTGCCCCATGTATTGATGTTCGGCGAATGGTGAGCGTTCGTCGAGGAAGACATTCCGGCCACCGTGAAAGGAGAATTTTGCATGGTCGTTGTCAAACGCGTGCAAGGCAAAGAAAATGAACACACAGAAGCGCTTGCCACCTCCCTCACCAAATTCGGCAGATATTTACTTCTATTTTATTCTAAGGCTATCATCATTCCTCTTGATTTTTGCACCTACCTGCTCATCGCTCAGGACAGTGAGCAGGGTTCTTTCATGGACGATACTGTCGTGAAAAGACTGCATGTCTCGGGTCTGACGCCAGCTTTAACGTCTGATGATCTCTCAAGGCGTCTGTCAACTTTTGGAACAGTGAAAGCTGTTGAAGGTTTCGGCTTACACGATGGCTTGGGTCAACCCCGAAAATTTGGCTATGTGACGCTTGAAACGACACAGGGGAAGCTTGCTCGATGTGAGTGAAGCTTTCCGGGCTGTGAGACGATCTGATTGTCGAACAGGTCTAAATTTACTCAGTGGATCTACATGGAAGGGTGCAAAACTAAGAATCGGCGAAGCGAAACCCGATTTTGCTGAGAGGTACGAGTAAACCTTTCTACTTGGAGCATATGTCAAATTAAAGGAAATGGGTGTGCAGGATAGCTGCCGAACGAGAGGCAGCTGCCAATGAACCTCCCAAGAAAAAACGAAGACGATGCGCGGGCAAAGAGGCCGCGGATATGTCGCTTGTGACGCCCGAGAACGTCGTTGGCCGCGGTGGGTGGAAAGTGACGCCCCTTGGGCGGATAGTTAAGCCCGTGCGCATGCGCCCGGAGCACCCTCTGCCTCCGCCGAACGAAGACAAGGAGAAGGCGCGGCTGAAGGGGAAGAATAAGGACGGGGAGCTGAAGAAAAAGAGGAAAAGAGCGAAGGACCCCGATACGCGTGCGAGGAGGAGGACGATTGATGTTACGCGGTATGGGAGCGTGCATTTGAAGGGCATGTTTTTGGATATGGAGGTGCTTGGGACGAAGGTGGATGGCGATCAGGGACGGGTGCGGGAGGTGGAGATGGAGAGTGAGTCGAGTGAGAGTGAGGAAGAGGAAGCAGAAGTGGCCGAAGAGGTGTCCACGGATGAAGTCAAGGAAGTGGTCAAGATGGTTGTGGAAGAGGAGATAGTGCCGCCAAAAACTGCCCCGCAACCCATCAAGGAGGTTGTGCCAGAATTTCCCACCTCACTTCCACCCCCTGCTGCTTTATCTTCACTCCCAGACGACAATACTGACATTGCGACCGAGAAAAAACTGACACTCAATCTCCTCGCGTCTCTGTTCGGTGACAAAGACGAGGCGGACTGGGTGGGCAGAGAAAGTGTTGGATCTGATGTTGACGAAGCTGAGATTGCCAAGCGCCACCGGATGATTGTTGACGGAGCAGACGACGGTGACTTTGAGGTAGTGCCCATGGATGGAGGTGCAGGTATCTCAGCTAATAAAGAGCCAACTGACGATGAGGAGGATGTTGATGATCCTATGGAAGTCGAAGGGAAGGCGGAGGCGCCAGTTCAGAAACCCCAGACTGAGAAACAACAGCAGGCCACCAAGTTGAAAGACCTATTCGCTCCCCGTGAAGAAGATGGTATGTGCTTTATTTACCGTTTAATGACAAGAACTAAATGAATTCACAGCTGGATTCTCCCTCCTTGGGCATCTGGATTTGGATCTCGAGCTAGACGACGAAGTGCCTTTCGCCACCACCGAAGTCGCGCCCTCAACATCACACGAACCCTTGGCCCCCCATTTCACTGCTCCCAGCAGCACCATTGCCACACATACCTACACCGCCCCGCAACTCAACGCCAAGCAGCCTTTATTCTTTCCATTCCCAGCCTCCGGTGACAATATGAAGGCGCGGCCGAAGGACATTTTTGATGTGGCTATGGAGAACAAGTGGCATTGGCGTGATCTTGCTGTTGAGTTTTATCGGACGGGCACGGAGGAGGATATTAGGAAGAGGTGGGAGGATTCGAAGGTTGAGTTGACGAAGGAGTGGAAGAGAAGGTGTAGAGAGGCAGGCAAGGTTAATCGAAGAAGAAGAGGTGGGGACACTGGGGATGCTTGATTTCATTTTTGGGGGGTCATTGCAAGCTTCCCAATTTATCTTCCATCCATTGCAATCTGCAATCCTACCTTTTCCTTTATAATTACTTTCTGGGTTGATGATTGAATTCACGCAAGAGGCTTTGTAATCGCGATCCTATAAGTAATCATTCAATGACTTCCATTATCAAACTCCTACAAAACCTTTCATTCTATCAATATCATCTTCATTTTCTTGTTCCACTTGTCTTTTCAAGGGATAGAGGTTAGCCATGTGTTCTCCGACGATCACCTTGAAAAAGCGATAGCCCCGAAAGCTTCTCTCGGCCCATCTAGAGATGACATACAAACCTTGACTGTGCTTTCTTTCCAACCATCATGTCGCCCCCTCGCTGGGGCCCCGTTCGCGCTCTTCTCTTCCTGGCCCCGGTCCTTATAGGTGCTCCATATCTTGCACTAAAGCAGCACTATGGTGCGTGTGACCGTTGACGCGCAGCAACGTGGCTTGTGACGAAACTGATTTTTTCTTCTTCTTCTCCATTCAAACAGCTCTTCCCGAACCTCTCACAGCTTTGTGAGAAAACTTTGCCAGAATTGCTTGATGTTGCTAATATAACTCTGTTCATTTGCTACTTAAATATAGGACTGACCCCGTCACCAATTTGCCCCAGATATCAGAGGCACGGATTCTTGGGTACGCGAAATATTTGTCAGAGGAAATTGGATACCGGACTGTCGGGACGGTGGAACATGCCCTGGCAGATAAATGGATGGTAGAGCAGGCAGAGGCAGTGAAGCGCAATTGTGAAGAGGTCATTGCGGCAACTGGGAGGAAACTCGAATGCGAGGTCTGGCGGCAGGAAGGTAGTGGCAGTCATCGGTGTGTTCTCAAAAGTTGAACTGCAGAAATTATAATAACAGTTTTTCCGCGTAGATTTGATATGATGGGCAAACGGTTGTATAAGACATATGTCGACCTCACGAATGTGGTCGTGCGGATCTCGGACGGGACACCAGAGGGCAAGGAACACGCGGTTTTGGTAAACGCGCATCTAGACAGCACACTACCTAGCCCAGGCGCTGCTGATGATGCTATCTCTGTCGGTGTCATGCTCGACTGCATGCGTGTGCTCGTCAATACGCCAGACTGGTCTCCGAAGCATGCTATCATCATGTGTGAGTTCCCGTGGCGAAGTATATGTGACGCGTCTTGATCTAATAGACGCGTTCTAAAAGTGTTCAATCACGCCGAAGAGTCGCTGCAAGATGGGTCTCACCTCTTTTCAACACAGCACCCCATTGCATCGACGTGAGTTATCGCCAGTGGCTCCCTTGGTCCCTGACTGACTTAAATTATGGCAATAGTGTACGCGCCGTGATCAACCTCGAAGCTGCCGGTACAACTGGACGTGAGATCCTTTTCCAAGCTACGTCGGAAGAGATGATTGAGGCGTATTCTCATGTCCCCAGGTCCGTCACATCATTCATGCCTTTCGCCCTCCTAGTATGACGCTCACTGACACGACTCCAGGCCTTTTGGAACGATTTTTGCGAACGACATCTTTAGTTCAGGTATCATCCTATCCGAGTACGTCCGCATCCCATCCCTTACTTGAGGTGCTTCGACAAAAGGCTGGGAGCTCATAGTCATTAGTACTGACTTCCGGCAGTTTGAACAATACCTCAATGTTACTGGACTCGATGTGGGTGCTTTCATTGCTTGTTAAGGTTCTACCTTTTCCTGACAAGCACTAGATGGCGATTGTTGGGAATAGCTATCTATACCACATGCGGAAGGTATGTGACACAGAGTTTTTCATGCATCTGCTGATGCTGGCCCATGTACAGGATCTAGTAGAGAATATACAAGTCGGAGTCGCACAGGTAACGACCCGCTGCCTCTCTCATTGACCTGACAGCTAAAGGAACTATAGAACATGGCTGAGAATACCCTCGCCCTGCTTCGCCATCTTTCAGCGGAAAGTTCACCTATACCCACACTAACAACCTATACTCGCCCCACAACAGTGTTCTTCTCATACCTGGGAGTCTTCTTCATCTACTCTTTCGCGACAGCCAAGATTATATACACCGCACTCTTCGCCGCGTCTCTCCTTTTCGTCGCGACTACCTACAAGAGCCCCACCCCTGGTGGCAGTATCTGGGCTAATCAGGCTCGCGGTGCAGTAGCTGTTTTTGCCGGCGTCGCAGGCACCGTTTTGGTCCCAAACGTGGTCGCATTTTTCTTGAGCTATGTTCTTGGGAAGGGCATGAGCTGGTTTACGTATGAGTATTCAGCTATTCTCCTTTATGCTCCTGCCGCTCTGCTTGGTAGGTGATATGGCTTGTCACCTAGACTCACGATGCTCAAGGTCCATGAACCAGGTGCCCTCCTCTCACAAGTCCTTGTCGGCCCGATGAGTGAACATACCGTCCTCACTGCCCTCCTTCTCCTCCAGACCGGCACAGCATTCGTGGTACAACTCCTTGACATTGGCTCGGCAGCCATCTTCTTCCTTTCCGCCCTTCCTATATTTGTCGCTGTTGTCGCCAACCCCCTGTTCAGCGGCAGCACAAGCGAGATCGCACTGAGCACATACGCTCTTGGACAGGCCTTCCCCCTCTTCGGAGGTGTGCTTCTCCTTGTGCCCGTTGTGGAGGTGTTCGTACCCTTGGTATGTCCACGCGCCTGCTGCCTTCTCCGGTTGTTTTGAGCTTATAAAGGTGACCTTTACTTTAGACAGGCCGGATTGGCGCAGACGCCCCGGCAGATAACCTCATCGCTACCATCGTCTCTAGCATAGGCGCTTTGTCGCTCCCACTCGTCATACCTTTCGCGCATCGCTTTGGAGCCCGCACGCTCAGGCGTGGCGTTGCAATGCTCGGCTTCACCACGGCTGTCTTGGTAGCCGTGTTCGCCATGAAAGTACCCTTTGACGCTATGCACCAGAAGCGTCTGTTCATCTTACATCTGGAAAATGCGCGTCTTTTCGGGCCTTGATTCCTCTTGATCCATGAAACTGACTCAGCGCTATAGATCACTACTCAAGAGCAGTCTCTGCACATTGCGACAGCGGATGGTGCTCCTGGATTTGAGCTCTTGGCAAACCAAATTGTTGATGAGTTCGTGCTTAGTCGTGGAGGTGATGCGTCTGCGGCCCTCACGTCAATGGTCATGGATGATTATAACTCGGAATGGGATTCCCTATACCCTTTCTCCGCTGTGAGTTTCATGCTTCCCTCCTTCCTAACTTAGTATAGCTAAATCACATGTACTCCTAGTTCTTGAAGCCGTACAAGGTGTCTCTTGCTGTCGATCCGGCGTATGTGTCGCCTTGGACTGTGCCTGGTAAAGGCTTCTCGATCTCGGCTGTCAATGATGTCAAGGACGTCGCTAGCGGGACACGTAGCCTGACGCTACAGATCAGCCACCCCGAACTCATCTGGACAGGTGCGCACACTACGGAGTTCTGGATACAGTATTCCACTAACCATATTGACTTGAACAGTGGTGGCCTTTGACGCACACGTCCTCAAATGGAACTTGGACGATAGCCCACCAAACGAACACGCTCGCCACCGTGTCAAGGAAGCGTCGTTTTACGGCAAGGACACCTGGACGATTGATCTTGTACTGAAACTAGAAGCTGGTAATCCTGATGGGACCCTGATTGTCAACTTCGTTGGCATGCAGGAAAAGGGTATGTGGCCTGGAAAACAGTCGGTAAAGAATGAGGGTGGCTTCACTATGCAACTGTTCGAGGAACTCGATTCGTGGATAGAAAAGACCTCTTCAGGTACCATTGATACTTTACTGCTGGGATGTGTGGCAGGTGTTGTAAGCGTTTAATGTAGTTTTCTAATCGACGAAAGCGCGATTATGTAAATGTGTTCTTAACTAGATTAGATTAAAAGTCGTCAAGGCAGCTTTGAAAGTAACTCCATAATGCTCCTCCTCAGCAATGACATGACTCGTAATACTTTGTACTCAGGACTTTCGACTGACGCAATCATTTACCCCAGTCAAGAACCAGCAGGGGTGGACGATCCATCCACACCCCTCAATTTCACTGTCTTGATATCAGTCTGCTCCACTACTTCTACAGTATAATCTTATGACGACATTGTGGAAGAAAAACGACATATGTCCATGTCCAAATTTAAATTTTGACTGCGGAGTTCGAACACAGCTTGTCATCGCATCGATTACTGTATCGAACGTTCACCTCAGTTATCTATCCAAGCGGCTTTCCTCTGTCTGCTCACCAACCAAAACAAGATGATGATAGCGAGGGTGATGATGATTACGGCAACGACTTTTGGGTTAGCATGATGTTTGAGAAGTGGAAGGAGGCCCCGTCAGCGCTTCAAACAGCTTTGGCGAATGCACCATATCCCTCACTGATAGACCCACATATCTTCGTTGGTGACCTTTGGCGAAGTGAGCTATTCTGGGTTAAATATCAGCCATATCTTCTTTCTCGTGGCTATCAACTTCGTCCCAGGTATAACCCTGATTGGATACCATCCTGGAGGAACCACGAAAGGCCACTCACATCCCGGGACCTGTTGAGGATTCCATAATGAATTATATGCGAACCATCTAAAGCAAGCTACTCAGAAGTCTTATTTGATATTTCATTTAGAGAAAACATATCCTTGATGCTGTCAGATTGAGCGATGGGGTCAAGGTCGTCCTTAATTAAATACATCGACACTCGTGATGAGGAACTTTTTATTGCTATATTGCACAATATTTATGTTCACCTCCACGAACAAATGATACCAGGAACCGTACTTTTCTCATTCCTCGACGTAATTCCTCTCCCCAACAAGCGTTTCAAGGCTCTACTTGTAATGCCCCAACTATCGAACTTTGCGAGGCTGCCATTCAGGCACATTGGCGAGTTCGTAGAGGCAGTTGAACAACTTCTGGAGGTGAGACAGAATATCCTCGGATGAAGGAGTGGAAGTAACAATTCTTGAATCTAGGGCCTTGACTTTATGCGCGAACACAGAACTGCGCACAGGTAAATATTCCGATCTTTCCCTTGTCTCCTCTGAGTCCGAGTGATCTTATCCATATGTCCTTTAGAGACGCCTGCCGTTGGAACCTTATGATGGATATATCAAAGGTCCTCGCGGGTTTCACCAAATGCAATCTTTCACCCACGATGTCGTTGATAGAAAATTTGAATGGGTTGATCGGTGGATTGTTCGTCCCGTTCGATACTAACCAATAGACTTTGGCCTATCAAATTATTACCCAGAGAGTGGGCCTCTTGAAACAGTGACTGGACCATGCGGTCAAGATCGGGCTGTGCCCGAGCTCCGTGCTGAGAAGCCTTACAATCCATTCAAGCTGGACGTCTACCAGCTAGGCAACGTCATCCTTGACATAGTTGAGGTAGGGATGCTCCGTATAGATGCCAGGTTGTTGTTTCTGACTGGAGTTTGTTGGCCCAGGTGTACGAGGGATTGGAAGCCCTGACACCTCTTGCTCAAGTCATGACCAGTGTTCTGCCTCAAGATCGACTTCCTCCATCAAAAGCGCTCGATATACTTCATTCTTTAGACCAAGCAGTTTTTGAAGATCGTGTGTGGCTGAAGAAAATCCCACTGGAGGAGCGGTATGAAGTCGAATTTCTCGGGGAAAATGGTTTCGAGCATGCTGCGCCACCTCTATCATGTACAACTAATCAGTAACAAATTTCCCAGTCGTATATCTGTTGAAGTTGGAGAGGTGGTATGATTGACATGAACCAGGCAACTTTTTGTAACCGGAAATGAAGTAGCAGAGTTGCTTTGCATCGAGATCCTCTCGCGATGGCCTACCTACATTAGGGCTGCACTACGGTTCACGGTTGCCGTACAATGGCAACCGTGTCGGTACCGTCAGCCATCCAGGGAGTTGCTCTACGGTACGGTTACGGCACGGTATGATACCGTAGAAGCCCGTAAAAAAACGGCCGTCTACGTTTATTTGGCTGTTCTGTTATTTCTCGTTTAGTGTCAAAAGCACAGAAGTGGCTATATGACTGATGGTATTAATTAAGCTTGTTGGCTACTATGAGTTTTCCACTCTCATCTCACAGAACCTGTACAATGGCTGCTCCCGAGAAACACATGGTACTTCAGGTCCTTTGTTCTCAAAATCAAAGTTGGTCTTTGATCTTAAGGAACTCTTTTCAAGCCCAGGTTTCCGTGAGAATATCTATCAAAATATAAGGCTCAGCGTTGTGTGGCAAACGGCTATATTGACCTATCACAATATAAGATTACGAATATGTCAGCGAGCATCCGAGAAGATGCGTAGTAAGTAAAGTCTCATCTCAGCGTTGCGTGGGACACGGCTGAGGGGAGATCGACGAGTGAGTCCGTGTATAAGATGTTCATGAAAAAGTATCCATGAGAGTCCAGAATAAAACTGGGTAAAATTTGAACATACAAGCAAGGTGATGTACATATATCAAATGCATCATGCATCAAGTTCTGATCATTTTCTGATTAGTTGTGTTGTCCGGGCCTTGTCCCAAATGGATTTGTCAAGCCATATTGATGGTTTGCGAATGCTATAACTAGTTAGACCCAGCTCAACCTTATAAACCGATGGGGTCCCAGAAAGCTTTCTTGTCTCGACCTATTCTGGAAGCTCATCCCAATACTGGCACATCGCTACATTGAATCCCCACAAGGACCTCCAGGGCTTTTGATAGTATCCAGAACTTGAGCCCTTCAACGAGGAATGATTACGCTTCGCCTCCTTCTTCTTACTCTGACCACTTTATTGTTTCCTCCTACAATCAATGCCTTGAACATCTGCATACCTGCTTCCAGGCGCCAAGTCAACCCCACTGAATCTTCCATTCCATTTTTTTGCACCAATCCCCCAAGAGACACCTGCAATTTCTATTTAGACTGTCTGGAAACACAGTACCACTGTGGACCTGAAGGATACTCTCTGAAGTACGGTGTCTACTTCTGCGAGAAGTTTAGGACAGACCATGATAAGCTGAGCGCACAAGGTCAAACCTGGATGCTCGACACGATGCAGTGCCTGCAGCGCAGCCTCGTTCCAGAGGTCATATCAACCACAGGTGTAACGTGTGCTTCCCTTGAGAAAGCAGCATTCGCCTCTCACCCCAGGTGTTACATTGCTAGCGGGCTCTGCACTCTTCCGCCCGCAGATTGGCTTGCAATCATAGAAATCATCGACTTGAAGACGATCTTCAGGAACAAGGATGTTTTCCTAACGACTTTGGAGAGTGGGGTAGGCTGTGTGGAGGCGTATCTTTTTTTTACTGCCCAATGGTTATTATAATGAGTCGAGGTGAGGTTTTATGAGGTGAGGTGCTATACCACCGAAACTGTTACTGACTGACACCCGTCCCAATCTCACCAGCTATCTTCTTATCTTACCTATCGACTCAAAGGAAGAATGGAAATGAGGGTGTGATGCATGTACATCAAGAGTTACTTAAAGACAGAAAGTAGTTATAAACTAGGCAGTGTGAACAAGGTTCTGTGTGTGCTACTGATGAACGAGTGTACTTTAAGGGGACAAACTTGAATGACCATCCTCAAATGTCGTCGCGGAACAAGTGAGCATATGCTTGTGCTTGACAAGAGGGATCTCTTTATGAACATCTCCTGTCAACCTTCCTAGTGTTGCATAATATTCGAGGTTGAGGCCCGAACGCGTTGGGGATAGCGAAACGGATCGTATCGATGGTCGCTGTTTCAGTAGCTGTATGACGAAAGCCTTAGCTTTTCGCGGGAGCATCCTTAATTTTGTAGGTTGGGGGCCACCACAGGTGAAGATGCTCAATATTGGTGGGTAGGTCCATACTTAATAGTGTATCAAAACATTTCTGCAAGTTAGGCAGACAAATCGGCCAGTCAGACACATAATTGCATTGCAATGGGGAGGATGATACATACACACTAGAAAGGAAGTCAAGCCCCAAACCAGTGCTAGGAAGGTTGGAAGTGGTCATTGAGCGGTCATGGTCTATGTAAATCAACAACTTGCAACAACGATGATTCATCTCTGGTTGCTGTTGCAAGATGTAATGACTTGAGACTGAGCATTAATAAGATGACATCCAACCAGGAAGGATTCCGAGAGACAGGAAACCCGAGCATCGAAATGCTCTACATTCCTTAAGTTGTGTTTGAAGGGATTCCATTTCTTTGATCAAAACGCCAGGATCGGCCACCACTACTATGCCCCGGAAAGAAATAATAGTCATAGATACAATTCTGTCGTTCTGGAAACGATGAAGAACTTCATATGGGCCTTCCAGAGGTCGGAAGGAATGGCTCTAGCACGGTATTGAGAGAATGAGCGATGTTGATGAAGGTTGGCCAGATATTGGTATGATGAGTATCCATCTATCCAAGGTCAGACAGTCTGTGGCAGCCACTGCCCTGCAGTTTTCGAGATCACAAAATTCCTGGAATCTGCATTTATGTTGTTCTGCCAAGGAAACCAATTTCTGCGATCGGAGAAGTTGGGCTGAGCATCGCCCATGGCAAGGCGAAATTAAGGTTGGGGTGATGATCTAACTCTCGACGAATTTGGCTACACATCTGTCACGGTTGACGAAGTCGGTCTCATGATATAAATGATGAAGTGATATACATTGAAATTTGCTTAAAGACAGAATGTAGTGATAAAATAGGTAGTCTGAACCAGGTTCTACGTGTGCTACGGATAATGAGTGCGATTAAGACAGCAATGCAACAAAGCTAGGGGTTAAGATGGATGGGATGGTTGGTGATAACAAGGTGATGAAGCGTGTGAGGTGAAGAGAGGGATGTGATCTGTAAATGCAATAAATAGACAGACAGGCCAGTCGTAGAAATACAGAGCTGATCCAAGAGGTCCAGAACCCAACTCAGAAGATTGAATTAAGGATGGGGGGGATACATCCCTAGCAAAGTCTCCACCTCTGCAATGCATTCAGTGAGCTTCGACTTCACCTCTCTTGCGTTCTCCAGCAAGGGCCGGATGTTCTCCGGGGTCATTGCCAGTGCGGGATCTGGCAGAGTCGCCACAGGGTGGGGTGGCATCGACCTTACAGATCCAGACTTCACTGGAGGTGAACGATAGAAGCTTGAGCGGGAGGAAGCCCGCGGTGGCGGCCGGTGGCTGTGATGCGGCGAATCGCCTGATTGCGCGTTCTCATCGACATTCGAGAGTCTTGTCGTGCGTGGAAGAGGCGCTGGGGGCGTCCCACCTCCATGCCCATTCCCATTCGAGTTGGCTGAGGTCCCTTCGCCCCAAATGGACGACTGCGATGCGCTTGCTGAGCGCTTGGGTGTAAGAGGACGGCCAGGAAGCGACGGGAGCGACGGGAGCGACGGATGATAGGCGTCCTGTAGGTACGGTGAGCGCCCTAGTTTAGCCTTCTTGTTGTCTCTGATCTTCTTGTTGTCTCTGACGGTAGCCGCCGCATCCTGTCCCGCTTTCCCAAACACAATGTCCTCCGATGCATCGTCCATACGATCCCAATCCTCCTCATCGTCGCCTGTACTGCTGTCTTGTCGTGATTCTGACCGCAAGGGTGTGCGTGAACGACCATGGGGGTAGTGGTTGTACTCACGCAGTTCTGGAGGAAGATCTGCGGAAGTCGGTTTGTTTTTCTGCCCAAGACGGAAGATGGAAGCGAGTGAAGGGCGACGAGGGGAGGGTTTGCCGCTGAGTGATGAAGGGCTATATGGTGACGTAGGACGGCCAATGCGCACTGGGTCGGGGCCAGGTCCAGAGCTTGTCTTGGCACGCCTGCGGGTCTGTGGCGGAGGCACCCGTGGATGCGGATACCGATGGCTCTCCATGGACGAGTTGTCCGTCATGCTAAGTGATGTCGTCGACGCTGGCACCCGCGGTAGAGGCGGAGGCGCATTTTCCTGCGACCGTTTCAGAGACTTAAGAATATCCCGCAAACCCGACATCCTCAGCCGACTCGCTCTCCTCTTCTTCTTCAACTTTCCCTTCTCCGCCAACTCACCTCCCGCAGCATCCCCACCCGCAGCAGAGCTATCCTCCGACGGCAAAGTCAGCGTGCTCGACATCGCGTCCTTCCCCCACCTCCACTCGCGATTGACGGTCACAATCGTCTCTTCCGGTATCGATGCATCCTCCGCCCCACTCGCATCCCCACCATTCAAAATCTCCTTCAACAACACCAACTGCCTCTGGCTGAGATCGTGCTTCCCAGTTGAGGCGCGCCATCCCGCCTTGGACTTCATCGCCACACCAGGTGTGGACACCGACGACGAGGGCCCCTGTCCAGGTACAGGCGTCGGAGGCTTGGAGTCCTCTCCACCAAGTGTGATGGCACGTTCGCGCCCTGTCTTGTTGGCAGGATTGGGGATAGCAGGTGCTGAGACGCTCGATGATGGTCCGCGCTCGGTGGCGGTACTGCCAGATCCAAGCTCAATGAGGAGCTCGGCACATTCCCAGGAGATGCGGTACTTTGAGCGAATCGTGTAATACGCCGAAGCAAGCTGTTTGTACGCCTGTGGGGGTGCAGCAGGGGCTGAGGAAGGAGGTGATCCGAGTACGAGGCTCTGTGCTAGAGATACAGTGCTTGCAGATGGAGGAGGCGGGTTGGTGTTGGACCGATTGCGGGACATCGGTCGCTGGAGGTTGGAAAAGAAGCTGGGTGTGGTAGATCGCGTCTGCTGCCTCTCGAGCAGCTGTTGCTTTTCGAGTTGCTGTTGCTGCTGCTGGTGATGTTGTTGGTCAAGGATGTCTTGTACTTCCCCCACCAGCTTTTCGTATGTGGCTTGTAGCTCCTTGAGCTCTGCAAAAGAACGATTAGTTTCACTTCTCCGAGGCTGAAAATGGAGCACCTACGTTCAACACCAGCTGCAAATTCCCTAACCCTCTCCATATCCTTCCTGAGCCCCACCTGCGCCTGACTAATCCTCTCTGGGATCTTTAAATCCCCTAATGAGCTCCTTCGCATGGCACCTGTAACGACTGTGTCTGGACCAATGGTCGAGCGGCCCAGAGATGCGGCTTGTGGTGACCCTAACTGAGGTAGATGCACCCTCCGTGACGATGACGGTGATGAGGATGGATTGGGCGAAGGTAACGAACTGCTACTCGCAACATTCGAGGAGGACGAAGGAGAGAGCATCGACGCTAGAGGACGTTGTTTGTTGTTGTCAGGCCCAGGGGCAGCTGGTCGGACACGGGGCGGGGAAGGAGGCTGGAGTTCGATAGGTGGGAGAAGCGCGGGTGCAGAAGGCTTCGGTGTTTTGTTGGGGCTCCCGATGACGGCCTTCATGGAATTTTTTGAGGCTGCGACGCTCTCCGGTGTGGGTGTGATATTGTCGTCTCTCAGCCCAGCACCGAGCCCGACGATGTCCAATCGGCCTACCACGTTCTGCAACGACACACCGCTCTTGGTGCGCTTATGTCTACCCACGAGACTGAGGCGTCGGACAGAGCCCATGAATGAACGGGAGCCGTCCTTGTCCTTCTCATCGTCTATCGCTTGCTTTTCGTCTGGGGGTACGCTGGCATCTCGTCCGAGCTCACCAGCACGCCCCACGCCCAGCCCGCCGTACTTCTCTGCTGTTTTCTCTTTAAATATGTCTCTTCCCCGGTCATCATCATCCCAGTGCCCACCAACACCCAGACCACGCTTGAGCTGAACGAAGCCTAAACTCTTCCGTTTCACAAGCTTCGCGGGGGTGGCTTCATCTTGCTTTGGTTGTCGGTTCTTTGTTGGGGTCCGGGGTTGGATCGAAAGATCCAGCTCACTGGTACTGCCTCGCTTATACGTGCTAGAGGCAGACCGAAAAAACCAAGACGAGGCTTGTCCGATGGTGGAAGAACGCTTGTCGGGATTGGGAGGATTCGGAGGGCGTTGTTGACTGTGGGCTTGGGAGGAGCCGGAGGAAGATTGGATGGAGGAAACGGAGGCTTGGCTATGTGGGCGTGGCGTAGGTTGCGGATCCAGATTGCCTGTATACAAATGTCACGTTTAAGGTCACGGGACGTGGCGCAGGTCTGAGACTTACCGTTTCCAAGATCGCTCGGAGGCGGGCTCCCTTTCTTTCTCCGCACACCCCACTTCTTCACGCTCCCTATCCTGCTTAGCAGTGCACCTGCGCCACCGCTCCCGCTTGGGCTCGATGGAGTACTCTGCAGAACTGGTGGTGGTGGTGTCATGGGGCGGCTTTCTCCCTCACTCTCCTCTGGAAAATCATATGCATCGCTGTCCCCCCTGATGACAGCTAGCTCGATTGCCGTGCCCTGAGGCCTGCTCTTCTTCCTCAGCCTCCTACGCTCCCTTTCTCGGTGTCTTGGTGGTGAAGGAGGCAATCCACCGAGTGCGCTGGACGAGCGAGACGCTGTTGGGCGCAAGTGCGTCATGGAGGTGACGGTAAACGCGGAGGACGGCGGGCGGGCACTCGGGACCGAGAAGACCGACGAGGTTGGGGAGCGGGGGAAAGGGCTCGGACCGGAGGCCGAGTTTGGGAGCAGGAATGGCAGGGGGAGGGGCGGAACAGGCGGTGGCGACGCAGAATAACGAGCAGGCGCTCGGCGGGAGCGGGCCGTGACAGTGCAATCTTCTTCGTCGCGGTCGACGAATCCCAGATCCTCGTCTGACTGCGAGGCACGTGCCTCCTGCGCCTCAAACTCGTCGTCCCAGCTTTCTGGTCGCGGCTGCTGGGGCTGCTTGCGCCGCAGACGCGACGGCGAGCCCTTGTCCTTCCCTGGCGGCGTAGGAAATGCCTTGCGATTGGGTGAGTCTTCGAAGTCGTCGTCCCAGTTCTCCGCGTGCTTGTTCATGCGACGAGGCGTCGAAGGTCCTGGTTCGATCCACTCTGGAGACAGCTGAAACTGGTTTGTTCTGTCTTCGAGAATTGTGTTGTTGTTGATCGTGTGGTGGTTGTTATGGTCGTCGTTGTCGTCATGGTCCCAGTCTGAGCTGGCAATAGACATCCGATGGGCGTTGTTGTCGTGTGTCGTAGCGTCATTCGTGGTTGTCGTGTTCTTTGTTCTCGAAAGAGGGTTGAACTCGAAGTCGTCATCCCAGTTCTCTGAAGGACCTAAACACCTCATTAGCAGTTGACAAACGACGCGTCGACCTGCTCACCTGTAGCATGAACTGTAGCCATCATGATGAATTATCATAAGAGAGCTCGGCAGCGTCGAGAGCTGCGCGAACGGCGTGAGTACGTGGGTCGTATGTGGAAGGAGAATGGGAACAAGCCCCCTCACCAAATAAAAGATTTCTCGCTCCCGCTTTGACGTGTACAAATTTGGGTTAGGGTTTGCTCATGACACGCCTTTTTTGTCATCCTCTCCTTTGTCCTTCACCATCACAGCCCAAGCGTACCCAGAAACTGCTCTGTGGACCGTTCACTGCGATACACGAACTCCCTAATCTAAAGACGCCTCGTGCTCGCGTACCCCGCAAGCTGTTTGCCTCGAGGCTACGCCCTGCACGTGGCATATTCCAGCGTTTCCTTTTCAGGTTCGCCTTATTACCGACGTCGCCCTGGTAACACGGCCCTTTTGGCCTCTTTAGGCTTCGGCGCCTTTGGCCTTCTGAAGTTCTTCAAAGGAACACAAGTCTCCCAAGGCCACAAGACAGACTTATTGGGCCATTCGTCAATGCAACTCTTGCTGTTTAATTTTTCTGGGGTCCGCTATGGCCAATATTATTTTCAATGGAGGACCCAACCTATAAACCTATGCTGGTGTCGAAATCCAAGGAATCTCTCTATATATTGTGTTGAAGGCTTGCGATGCAGGTGGCTCGAGCCGCAGAGTTTACAGTTCCCAGGAGCCCAGGTCTCACTTGCGCTTGAATGCTCGACGTATCTGCATATTTTTTTCGATGGAAACTTGGGCTTGTATCCGGTCACCTTTGGCCATTGCAAGCAAAACCTCCGGGGCCTTACCATGGCTTTGTGGTTCGGAGCAGACAAGCACCCAAGCTCACTTCGAAGCTCATTTGTTTTCTACACCAGTGTCATCATTCAGTGACTATCATGACCTTTAGTATGGTAGGAGGCCCATTTGAACTGCGACAGACAATGCTTATAAATGATCAGAGTTATAGCTTTAGACTTTCTTTAGGCCCCTTTATTAACAAGCTACTTGTTCGTTAAGGATCTTCATCTGACGACGTATTCGATTTACTTTGCTTTCGAAGGCTCATCTGACGCGTTTCGGCCCCGGCACACAAAGAGCATAAAACCAATTTTCCATTTACAGTGCTCACAGTCAAATATCCATAACCCACCGGAATTATTCGACAGCGCAAGATGAGGCCTATCATATACCCGTAAATATTGATTTGATCTTTGGAATGGCTGACATGGAGATTGCGAGACTCGATCGCTGCACCACAGCTCTTGAAGGTCTCCTTGGACCTGTTTCGGTTCGGAGGCCTTGGCTCCGACAGTCGAGGAACATAAAACTAATTTTCTGTTGAGACTGGAGAGCGCCTGTGTGGAAATAAGCGACCAGCGTACGACGGGACCTGCCTGTTCCCATAAATATCGATGCTATTCTTTGAATCGACGTGAAGAACGCAAGGCTTGATCGCCACACCCGTGCATTTGCCCTTGAAGCCTCTTGTCGTGTTTACAGGGCCCAGACACTCCAAAAAATCAGTAGAGGCTACTTTTCATTGCGGCTGCCGAACTCCAAGGCCCTCCGGAATTATGTAGTCAACAGCATATGCTACATCTTTCCTTCACTCCATTCATCCAATCTTGGAATAGCTGGCTTAAAATTTACAAGACTCCATTCCACGTCATGTGTCTGCATTTGCCAGCCCTCTGTTCCGACGATCGAGGAGAATTTTGTTCATTTGAAGATTTTGAAGCTCCATAGATTCATTCACTGAAGACCTTTAAAGCATTTCCATTCGGTTGCGACATCTGAGGAAATCGAAAGAAGGGTTTTCCATTGAGACTGCCCACATGGCGCGTGGTCAAACTTCCATAATACACAGGATATGTGTCAACAATAGACGATTCCTCTTTCTTGTTCGTTTCTCATCCCATAGATTCGATGCTTTGATGATTGGTTTGAAGGATGCGAGATTCAATTGCTACATGAGTTCATATTAAGTAGGCTTTCGGATTATTCACTTCATTTATCCGGTCCCATGCCTATACACCTATTTATCTTAATTCCAGTAGAACTTTCTTTGCTACAAAACTTGAGACGCCACCCCTCCTGGCAGTGCATGTGCACGCGTTCTTTGTTGTGCTGTGTTTTTCCATTTAGAAACGAAGAAACTGGCTGCCTAAGCGTTTCTGGAAGCTACAAGTACAAAAGTGCAAGGCTATACAAAAGCTGGCTTCGAAGTCAAAAGAAGAATTGGAAGGAAGATAGTTTTCGATGATCAAGGTTGAGGACAAAATAGCTATTGTTTCTCAATCGTGAATAAGGCGCACAAAATGCATACCTTTCGTAGCCTCGGTTAAGTACATATACCGAGCTCATCGTGGAGTCTTGATGAGGTCACTATCACCGCCACACCGGAATAAAAAATCTTCCGTTCAGGGAACATTGTCGTGGACATACATTCATTCCGAACGCCGAGTCGGAAATCTTCTTGGGTTCGTTGATATAGCAGATTCAGGTTCTGATTAAGTAACTTGGGCAAAACACGCGGCCCACATCCTCCTATGGCTTAGAGACTGTCAGCTGGAACGTGGTTCGTCCGTTCCGTTGCCGCTGAAAATGCTTCAGGCGACAGGTGTCAAGTCACAGGCTTAACCAGGAGCGAGCCTTCAGGATACACACCGGAGATAAACATGTCGACGAGGTCCTTGCTCCTAATCTGAAAACAATAGTTTAAGAAAGTTCCCCGAAACTAATGGTTTAAGAAGCACCAGTTTTAGTTTTGTGAGCCCCAAAACTAATTGATTAAGTGATCTTTCTCAAACTAATTGTTTAGGCATGGGTTTAGGGCTACCTCGAACTTCATTTCTGGTGTGATACCCTCCAGTTAAAAGCAATGCCATTCCTCCGAATGCTTACTGTACGGCAAAAGAAAATCAAGGAGCGGGAGCGGTGATGAGTATACATGTACGGAACGAGTTGAACGGAGCTCGACAAATACATAGGTTTGTAAAAAAAGCACAGAGCAAGAGTCTACATGTACGAAGAGACAAGACTCGGAATGGTAATGAGCTTGGTAGGGCTGGGAGGCACTAGACAGAAGACCACTTGAGCATTGAACCCGGATGTAAGATACAGTATTGCACTGACCGACTTCGAGAGAGTTCGTCAATTAATCAAGGAATTAACGACCTTCCCATCGTCAATCGATGTCACCTTGGCTGCGATGGCATTGACGGCCAATGTAACAGTCTTCAGATTCTCCTTGGTATTATCGGCGATGTTGGGTTCAGGCTACATTTTCCAATCGCATGAATAACGTCTCAGGAATCAGGTTGAAGTGCCTACATAGCGCTCTTTGAAATCTTCGAACTCGTTTGCAAGCTGGGTCAAGAGGTCTCTCTGTTCAATCAGCTGCGATTCGATGGCGGCGAGTCTAGAGATGAAGCTGAGTAACTGAGTCAGGATGGGCATGAAAGGGACCAAATATAGGCTGATAGCTTACCCATTCATTTTGACATTATCATCCGGTGGAAAGGCTGGTTCGTCAGGTGTTCCGTTCGACGGCATTGAACTCCTAATTTGTGAAGAAGGGGAATGGATTTATCGGCGCTCAGCTGGGGTTGGTGGTTTTATAAGGCAGATACCTTATGAAGCGCTCAACATGTATTGAGCGTCTTGACATAGCTAATAAGCAACCTGTCGCCATGAAGAACATGAGCAGACAACGTGATGACGATAGGCAGACAGCACCCTAGGAGACATGAAATCTATTGGAAACAACAAGCAGGCTTACACATAGAGACAATACAGCACAACGGTTGTCTTGTGGTAAAACTAGGACAATGGATATGCCCCTTGGCACTTGTCCCCAGGAGTTTATAGGAATAAGGGTCTGGCATCTCCACCGACGTCCAGCAACGAGCCTGGCATGTTCCTAGTAGCGATAGTATGCGTTTAAGACTGTCTGTAGAGCCCCATGTGCCAGTGACTCAGTTGTGTCCTTGAATAAAGAAATATCTTGTTGCCATAGTCTCTCCTAGACGGACTCATCACGTCACACATCCCTTTCTGTATTGCTGCCTGCCAAATAGTATCAACTCGAAACAACAAGTCGGTGGGCCGAGGAGGTGACAAGGATAGGATGATCTCGGGGGTCGATCATAGACTTCACAGCAGCGGGCAGTGCCAAAGAATGTTATAATTATAAGGCGACAAAGCTGTGATTGGTATCTCAGCACAGAGGCGATGATATTGACTGCGAGATCGATCACTTTCCATATATGGCACTCCGCTAATGGCACATTGTCATCTCAAGGCCCACCCAGCCAACTTCCCCATAGTAACGTCAAGCACAATGTTGAACAACAGTTTGGAATCTGAATTGGCACGGCCTGAACAAACTGGACTTCTACAACGTAGGGGCCGTTACACGACCGTTGTCTTCACTGAAAACGGCACAATCGATGTTCCCTTCTCAGCCCATCCTCGACTGCTGCCACATGTGCCGATCTCAATTGAATTTCATTTGATTATCACTTTAACTGTGCACCAGGGTAGAGCGCTCAGAAAGGTACTTACCACACGAATAATTTTGGAGAATTTGATTGGATGAAATGTTTCCTCGTTCCCTCCGGCGCACAGCATGTTGTGATGATCTGTATCGCTGGCGCGATATAAATAAAAAGACAAACGAAAAGACTTAGTTCTCAATCGACCATGGCGTTCAACGCTGACGCAAGCGCTGCTCTTGTCTTCCTTATTCTCTACTTCATTCTTTTCGTTCTTCTTGTTCTTGGATATGCCATCGGGCGCCTACATTTCCGTTCGCGTTACACCGTCATCACATTGCACGTTGCATTCCGTCTGGCATCCCAAGCCACTGGGTTGGCCTTTGGTTTGATTGGCTACTCGAATGTTGGGCTTCTGGTTGCATACTTTGTCCTGTAATGCCCTCTGCCTTTTTCTCACTTGAAAATTTCCTGATCCGTGTTTAAACAGCGGCGCCGAGGGTTACTTTACCCTTGTGCTATGTGCCTACCGATTCCTCATTAGCTGGCACTACCATAATCTCGAGTCCCACGACAGTTGGCTTGAACCTCGACTCCCACCCAACACTCCCCTTCGTGACCGTCTCCGCGACTCGTTCACTCTGATCGGTAAGAAAAGCCGCCCGATGGCCATCATGCACTACTTCCTTATCGCCGCGAACGTCATGATCATTACCGGGGGCTCGCAGCTTGCGGGCGACGTTACCGACGTCGCGGCATACTTCGCGAACGTTGTCAGTACACCTAAAGTCCTGCGGACGGTTGGACAAGCGATATTCCTCAGTTGTAATGCCCTCCTCCTTTTCTGCGTCCTTTACACTATCAAGCAATATCGCCGTGAAAACCCAGGAAGAAGTGTCCATCCCACACTTTATATTCTCCTTGTGGCTTGGCCACTCCTCTTCGTCCGCGGATTGTACGGCATTTTGTCTGGCGTGTATCCGCCTTTCAACTATTTCTATTTCGATAACTACGACAGCGATGGCCTTAAGGATTCGTTTGTCATCAGCGAGTATATTCTTTCGACCGCGATGGAGTGGGCATCATGCTCTCTGCTCATGCTCACATATATCACGTCGCGCAACGACCCTCCTAAACTTCCGCCGAAAAGCTGGGCCAGCGCGGCAGAGGACAAAGAGATTAATTCATTATAACGCCACGATATGAGTGGGATATTTGTGACCTTTTATACACTATTCTACACCTTTAACATATGTACCTCTAATTTTCCATGACATTGACATCAAAAAGAATACTTGGCGGCTGCCAGCCGGTGGTTGATAATCAAAACCAAAGTTCATATTCATGAAACTCGATAGTGACACGTCCAACTATGCTTATAGATTGATTCAATAGGACAGGTATGAGGTTTCAGTGTTCTCCATTATGGCTACTCCCGACGATCTACTCAAGTTTAGCAGAGCCATACTAGATGACACACATAAAAATAGTGGCTTACGTTCCAATCCGATCTGCACCTGCCTCCAATAATTCCAAGCATGTTTTCAAGCTCCTGATGCCGGCGGATGCTTTTACTTGTACCTTGCCTTTGTATTGCACCGTCTTCTTCATCAGCGCCACATCAGCTACAGATGCGGCTCCGCCCAAAAATCCGGTGCAGGTTTTGACAAAAGCAGCTCCGGCCTCTGCTGCAATGAAGGATGCTGCAATCTTTTCCTCGTTTGACAAGAATGTCGTCTCGAGGATAACTTTGACGGGATGGCTGGCTGCGGCTGCAATGACCGTGGCGATATCATCGTGCACTAGCGCGTAGTTACCAGATTTCAAGGCACCAATGTTGAGAACCATATCGATTTCTTTTGCGCCATCTTCGATCGCGACTCGGGTTTCACTGAGGAATAGAGAAGATTATATATAGATTTACAAATAACGAGCAAATCGACTGACAAAGCTTTAGACTTGGAATTTCCTGCGCCGAGAGGGAATCCAATCACGCAGCATGGTACAGTCGAGGATCCTGCAAGACGCGTCGCAACATGAGCAACATGAGATCCATTCACGCAACAAGACTACAGGTGAAAATGCGTCTAAGAAGTGACTATCGGCAATGACTGATCACGAGCCTACTTTAAATTTGTATTTGAGAGCTTCATCGCATAGAGTATCAATCTGAGCAGATGTGGCGTCGGGTTTGAGAAGGGTATGGTCAATAGTGAGTGCGATGAGGTGGCCAGATATTGATGGGGGAGTAATTGGCACGAAATCCGGCAATTTCTTCACCTCATCTATCCTCAAGCTAATGATGTCACGCCATTCATCATTAGTGAGGGTCATAGAAGGCAGGAAGAGGCGTATAAGTCGTCAAAGGGGTGTGAAGGAACAGAAGTGAATTGATAAACCGGTCATCAAACATTTTCAGGGTCGCGGGAAATGGCGCTCCGTTCACGTTTTTCCCGTTCACGAAAGCTTCTTGACCACATCATTCTCCTTCATGAACATCCTTGGGCCTTCTAGAGCTTTCAGAGCGGCCGGCCTCTTCAAAACGTCAAAATTCACTAGAAAAACCTTCAAACGCGGCCTGGCGGCTGCAGCTGGCGAAGTGTGTACTTTATGTGGTTCAGGAGATTTCATTGACTTGTTTTAGCTCAAACGAACTCCTCTGTATGACTTTCATATCCAAAATGGTGCAAAAATGGTCCCATTTGCGGGATATTCGATGCCCCTGGCTTATGGGGATGTAGGGCAAGGTATGTTCAAGCTCCGGTTGAGGTACAATCTAACACCTGCATAGTCGCTAGCCATAATCATGTCCGCACCAGTGCAGGTCTTTTTGACGTGAGCCATATGGTTCAATCCAAGTAAGCACTCTTGTGTTTCTTCCTATGATTTTTGTTCATGGCATAAAGTTTCCGTGGACCCACTGCGTCCGAGTTCATGGAATGGCTCACGCCTTCATCTCTAATTTCAATGAACCCATACAACTCGACCCTCTCAGTCCTTCTCAACGAGAATGGCGGCATAATTGATGACACCATCATCACCAAGCACTCTGCGGATGCATACTACGTCGTCACGAACGCCGGTTGCCGTGACCGCGACCTGCCATGGATGCGGGCGAAGCTCGAAGAATGGAACAAAAGCGAGCGCGGGAAGGAGGGTCCCGTGGAGATGGAGGTTCTAGAGGGATGGGGACTTCTTGCGCTGCAAGGCCCAGAGGCGGCGTCGTATCTGCAAACACTGACGTCGTTCGACCTGACGCGGTTGACGTTCGGGACATCGGCGTTTGTACCGATTGAGGGCTTCAATCTACACGTTGCGCGTGGCGGATACACTGGCGAGGACGGATTCGAGGTAAGACAACTACATGGCCCAGTTTGCTTGGTATGCTCAATATGTTCGAAGATTTCTATACCACCATCACAAACCATTGATGTTGCCAACCTGCTTAGCAAGACACCCGTGCAGCTTACTGGTCTTGGTGCGAGAGACAGCTTGCGATTAGAAGCTGGAATGTGTCTGTACGGCCAGGAGCTCAACGAGGAGATCTCGCCAATCGAGGCTGGGCTTGCTTGGGTCATCTGTAAGTCGTGGAGTTACAAGTTCAGTTCGGCTCTGATTTATTACAGCCAAGGAGCGCCGTGAGGCTGGTGGGTATATTGGTGCCGAAGGTGTGAAGAAGGTCATCAAGGAGGGGCCTTCGAAGCGTCGTGTAGGCCTGATCATCGAGGGTGCTCCTGCCAGACGTGAGTTCAGTACCATGTCTTACAACATTGATCTAACATCTAAAAAAGTGGGCGCTAAAATTCTTACCCCTTCTGGCGGAGAACGTCTTGGTAACATAGACACTTTCTTAACTTTCAGCTGAGCTAACCCAAATGTCATGCAGGCACAGTGACATCTGGAATTCCATCGCCAACATTGGGTAAGAACATTGCCATGGGCTACGTCAAATCTGGATGGCACAAGAAGGGAACCGAAGTCGAGGTGGATGTTCGTAACAAGTTGAGGAAGGCAGTATTGACCCCAATGCCCTTCGTTACGCCTAAATACTGGAGGGGATGAGGTACAAATACTACTAACGGACAGAGGGACAGGATGTGATGTCATACATATTTTGTTGCAAGGGAACTAGCTGTTGTGTACAACTTGAAAGAATGTGCACGGGTTAGGATCAATGTTGTTGCGTCTCCAGTCAAGCTCGCTTTTAGGGCATTTTTGCACCCCTCGCCTTGGTGCCTGGAATCAGTGTAGTCACCTTCTCAAAAAGCTTCCTTCAGCCATTCGGTAAAACCCCCCCAGAGCTTGGCAATTGAAGCAGTAGGTCTGTCATGTGACCAAGAATGATGTAAATTCGAGAATGGACTCAATTTCTGAACCCTCTTCTCTATCAATCTTGGTTCTTGACCTTAAATGACCACTTCCATCTCATAATTACTTCCCGTCTGTACCCTAACCATGTTTCGAGCACAAAACGCGAGAAATATCACGAAGTTTGTATCTACGAAGAGCTCTCAGAATGGCGTGCGGCTAGGTGTACGAGGTCCGACCTTGCGGGCAGGGTCTTTCGGTCGCATTCCAGGACGCCTGCCGCCTGTATCTCTCGTTCGAAACTATGCATCACAACCTCCAAAAGGCCCAGGTGGCCCAGGTGGATTTCCTGGGTTTAGTCTTGGGCCACAACATCAGAAGGGGGAGGCGTTGAAGGAATACGTATGTGTTTTTTCCATGTCATTGTAACTGGATTTGAATGAAGTTATTCTCGTGTTGTAGAGCGTTGACTTGACGGAGATGGCGAGAAACGGGAAACTCGACCCAATTATTGGAAGAGACGAAGGTATGTTTTCGAACAGGATGTTGCCTTCTTCCGAGACACTGAGTGGATATGCAGAAATTCGCCGTACAATACAGAGTGCGTTTAGTTACAGTCATTTATGAATTGATTCTCATAGTCTTTCAGTTCTTTCGCGAAGGACAAAGTCCAACCCTGTGGTAGGTTCCATCCATTAGTTCTCGAACTAAAGTTGACATGGTCGTTAGCTCATTGGACCTCCCGGTGTCGGAAAGACCGCGATTTTGGAAGGCCTGGCTTCGCGTATCGTATCCAAGGAGGTTCCCGAGTCACTGCAAGACAAGCGGGTACTTTCCATCGACCTTTCTGCAATAATGGCAGGCTCAGGAATCCGTGGCCAATTCGAGGAAAAGTTCAAAGGCCTTATACGTGATATCGAGGACGAGGTGAGCGTTTTGTATAACCTTTCACTACAAGTCTAATGAGATTGCAGGCAGGCAAAGTCATTTGCTTCATCGACGAAGTCCGTTAGTATATTCCTTGCTTTTACACGAGCCGTGCACTAACTCGTCAATAGACACGCTATTCAATCTCGGCAAGTCGGAGGGAAGCATCGATGCTGGGCAAATGATCAAACCCGCTTTGGCTAGAGGACTGCAGCTCATTGGCGCTACAACCCGTACGTACTTTCCACAGTATTCAGTCAAGGACCCCTTCTGATGGTGACGTAGCTGATGAGTATAGAAAGACGATCGGGAAGGATGCAGCACTCGAACGTCGTTTCCAGCCTGTGCAGATCGACGAACCCACGGTTGAGTCGACAATTTCGATTCTTCGTGGTTTGAAGTCTAGGTATGAGGTCCACCACGGAGTCGAGATTTCCGATGGGGCTCTTGTGACAGGTGTGTCCATCCTCTGCTCCCCAATTCCCAGCTAACGTGAAATTCAGCGGCGGTTTACAGTGCCCGATACATCTCTGATCGCTTCCTCCCCGATAAAGCCATCGACTTGGTAGACGAAGCCGCGTCTTCCCTTCGCCTCGCACAAGAGTCTAAACCCGACGCTTTGGAAGCTCTCAACCGCGAGATCGTCACACTACAAATCGAGCTTGAGAGCTTGAAGAACGAGACGGACGTTTTCAGTGTCGAGCGGCGGGTGAAGGTCGAAGACGAGCTCAAGATGAGGAAAGAAGAAGCGGAGGGACTTACATCATTATGGCAGGCTGAGCGTGCGAGGTTGGACCGTATAAAGGATTTGAAACAGCGTTTGGAGGAATCAAAGTACCAGCTTGAAGTGGCACAACGACAGGGTCAGTATGAGCTTGCAAGTCGGCTGCGGTTCTCGACTATTCCGGATCTCGAGCGCCAGCTACCCGTGGAAGGCGAGGCAGGGCAGGAGGATCTTGAATCGCCGCTGGCGATGCTCCATGACCGTGTCACTTCCAATGATATCTCTCGTGTAGTGGCGAAGGCTACGGGAATCCCGGTGCAGAACTTGTTGAAAGGAGAGCGGGATAAGCTCGTTCATGTGCGTTGCTTTATATTTTCGTTTTTGGAAATAGTGATATTTATTAGTTGCTATTAGATGGAGGATACGCTTCGTCAACGAGTAGTGGGGCAGGACCATGTCGTAGCCGCCATCAGCGATGCGGTGCGCATCTCTCGTGCAGGACTACAAGCTCCCAACCGCCCTGTTGCGTCTTTCCTCTTCATGGGCCCAACAGGTGTTGGCAAGGCAAGTCAGGCTACGCGTGTTCTATTTCTAGAATTCTGACGATGCTTGTAATTATAGACAGAGTTGTGTAAAGCCCTCGCTGCGTTCTTGTTCAATGATGAACAGCGTGGATTGTGAGCGTTTGGTCAAATGTCAACATTGCAATGTGACTGAACGTTTTCGGACAGAATCAACATCAACATGTCTGAATACCACGACCGCCATACCATTTCTCGATTAATTGGAGCAGCGCCAGGATATATCGGCTTCGAGGAAGGCGGGCAGCTTACGGAGGCCGTTCGCCGAAAACCTTATGGTACGTCTGGCTCAACAATGTTGCATTCTTAGACTCATGTTGTAAATTGTAGCTGTCATATTGCTTGACGAACTTGAGAAGGCCCATAAAGATGTTGCTATGATTCTCCTCCAAATTCTAGACGAAGGCAGTATCACGGATAGTCAGGGAAGAAAGGTTGATTTCAAGGTGAGATAGGCTATCCTGCTTTTCTTATTGTTGCCTCATCGTAACCTTCCTTCCAGAATACGATCATCTGCCTTACTAGTAACCTTGGCAGCGACATTCTTGCCCACACATCTGCATGCGACGAAGACGGATTAGTCACAACGGAAGCCAAGGATGAAGTCCTCGAACGTGTCTCCGATCACTTCCCGCCTGAGCTGCTGAATCGCCTCGATTCCATGCTCGTCTTCAACAAGCTCTCACGCAAGTCCATCCTTCAGGTCGTTTCCTTACGACTAAAGGACGTTGCTGACCGCCTACGTGGACGACGCATTGTGCTTGATGTCAACGAGCAGGCACGTAACTGGCTTGCGGAGCAGGGCTATTCGCAAGTTTATGGTGCGAGGGCGATTGCACGTGTCGTGCGTACGGACGTCCTTTTCCCTATGGCTCAGAAGCTGTTGAGGGGGACTATTCGGTGCGTGTCATACTATTTCTAAAACTACGACTAATGTATGGTTTAGTGATGGCGACACGGTAAAAATAAGAGTGTCGGAGGATAGAAAGTCTCTTGTCATCCATGAAAATCACTTTCCTGATCCATCTGCCATGGGCTCTGAGGACGCACCGTTAACCACTGAACTCGCATCTGAAAAGCTATAGAGTAAAGTCTGACTACCGGCACTTTGCGCTCAAGTATATTATAAACTCATCTACATTACATCCCTACTCTTCTCCGAACATTTTTATTCCCACTGTGTAGCCTTAACACCTCTCACTACAAACCGGTACTCTACTTTGTATTTTGTATTCCAGACGACAAGGTTGCTCAGATCTGAAACTAATAGACCCCCCCTCTGATCCCTGTAGATGCTGTTGCCTAAACAGAGCCAAATTGCTAATTTGCTATACAACGGTTTCTGATTGTCCCCATCGCCATTCTTCTCCTCAACTCTTCGCTTTCTTTCATTCAAACGGCCCACCATAATGTCGCGTTTTGTTCGGGCCTCGAAATATCGGTGAGCATCTATACCGACTATAAGTTGGAGATAAATCTAATCCACAACAATTACAGCCACGTCTTCGGACAGCCAGCAAAGAAGGAATATGGGATCGAGAACGTCAAGGTTACCAATAGCGCTTGGGATACCAACATTATTTCCGCTTCTGGGGTAAGAGATATCGATTGGAGATTGTGTTATCCGCTAGATACTTACAATGTGATGACAGCAATACATCGGCGTCAACTGGAACGCGTCCGGTGGTGGCGCGTTTGCCATTCTACCTCTACCTTCGCCCTTTCAAACGATCTCTGGATTCCCTCAGAAGTTGCCGGACAGCCTCCCACTGGCGCGTAGCCACACCGCAGCAGTTCTCGACACCGACTGGTCGCCGCATAACGACTCCGTCGTTGCCTCTGGTGGCGAGGACGGCAAAGTCATGATCTGGAAGGTCGAGGAATCCCAATTTGAGGGGTGGGGCTCCGAAGGATGGGTCCCACAGGATTTCGACCCAGTTGCACGCATCGACGCATCCCCACGCAAGATCGGCCAGGTTCTCTTCCACCCAACCGCAGCCAACGTTCTGGCTAGCGCTTCTGGAGAGCACACTGTAAAGCTCTGGGATCTCGCAAATCCTGAGGAGGCGAGAAGCGTACTCGGAGGCCATGGCGACGCGATTCAGAGCCTTGCGTTCAACCCGACGGGAACCCTCCTGGCGACGACGTGCAGGGACAGGAAGCTAAGGATTTTTGATCCGCGCACGAATGGAGAGGCGGTGCGCGTTGTGGATGGCCATGGTGGAATCAAGGGCTCGCGCGTGGCATGGATGGGTGACCTCGACAAAATTGCGACTACCGGATTCAGCAAGATGTCAGATCGCCAGGTCGCCATTTGGGAGACGGGAGGCCTTGGAAATGTGAAAACAATTGCCCTGGATCAATCATCTGGAGTAGTCATGCCCTTCTGGACCGATAACAACATTCTATTCCTTGCTGGCAAAGGGTACGCCTGTATGGATTCCTAAATGGCTAAACTTAACTGACCTTTACTCTAGTGATGGAAATGTTCGTTACTATGAGTACGAATCGGATACCCTCCATGCACTTTCGGAACACAAATCTTCAGACCCTCAGCGTGGCATGTGCTTCTTGCCTCGCCGGGCTCTCAATGTTGCAGAGTGCGAGATTGCACGTGCCTATAAGGTTCACGGCGCCTCTATCGAGCCCATTGGCTTCATTGTACCCCGCAAAGTAAGTCCATCTTTTCCTCGGCCCCAAAAAATTGTCCACTAACGCTGCCTCAAGTCTGACTCTTTCCAATCTGACATCTTCCCTCCTGCTGCCTCATCTGAGCCCTCTCTCAACGCCAGCGAGTTCTTCGCAGGCAAAAGCGCCCCTCGTAACCTCGTCGACCTTTCGTCAGGTGTAAGCTATGCCTCTTCTGCTACACCGCCTTCGATCCCCACTCCAGCTCCCACTATCTCTTTACCACCCCCATCACCAGCGGTAGCGCCCGTTCCATCGCGATCGAACTCCTACAACACCCCAGTCGCCTCGCCAGTGGTCCCCAAGCAGGAGCCTGCACCTCTTACCCAGCAGGCATCTCCTTCGCCTTCACCTGTGGCCGAGTCGAAACGCTCCCAGACGACAGACTCCGATGTACGTCTCCTTTTCCGCTCTACACTTTCACCTGCTGACATAACCCATTCAGGCCTCGTCCGCACTCAAGGAAGAGAACGCGCGTCTGACGAGCGAGCTCAGGGAGGCACGGGAAAAGATCAGGAATCTGGAGGTGCAGGTAGAGAGCATCCGTGCTAACACCCGGAAGGCGGCTGAGATGCTCAGCGCGGGCTTGCAATAGATTACTTACGTACTTGAGTAAGTTGGCCTAGATTGTGGGTCTCTTGATCTTGGGCTTGTGTACTATTTCTTGAATCAGCAATTTTTTCGTAGAAATTCTGGGCTGTGATCTGAGAGTCGAGGAATGACATTTATGTTGGAAATAGTGAGGGGCTGAATCTAGGCATTCAGGAATGGAAACTGATGCACAGCCTGACCTTTACAAGGCGAGGAGGATTGTAAATGGCCTAGTAGCAAGATTTGTCCACAGGATCGAGATGGGGCATCTAGTTGTAAGGGTAACAGGCCTGATGGTCTAGTAGTATGATTCCTTGTTAGGGTATTGACCATTTCGAGGAGGTCCTGGGTTCAATTCCCAGTCAGGCCCAATTTTGGTGGCGTTAACAAGAAACACGAAAACATTTTTCTATCTGTCAGTCCATGATCCAGCATTGTATTGTACATGCTCAAAGCCATACAATTGCAATATTTAGAAGCACATATCCACATATATATTTATATTATTGCAAGCGTCGATCAAACAGTTCAAGTTAAATATGCTTCATCTTTGCGCCACAATAACCAAGTCAGCCTTAGTCTACTTGCTTGCCCTCATCTTCTCAAGATGATATTTTCAAAACTAGAGTTCGGCTAGTGAGAAACAAATATAACTCAGTCACCAACTCATGGAGTAAACAAACTAAATTAAGTTACCTAGTGAGAAACAAATATAACTAGGTATAATCAGTAAAGTGTAATGTAATGATAATGTAAAGAACATACCTCAGTCGCCAACTCGTGGAGTAAACGAACTGAGGTGTGTTTATCTTCGCTAAGGATATTTAAAGTGATGGTTAAGCGAATACACGTGCCACTGATCTCTAGGCGCATCCTATGAGACGCACTTA
>JABCKO010007968.1:0-43604 GCA_018855915.1 Tephrocybe sp. NHM501043
TCTACTCTGGCAGTTTACTCTTCGCCTCCAAATATGATCCCCGGCCCGAGCTTTATAGACTATCAGTGATGCATGATTGGTAGGTTTTCATCTTTGTACCATAGGATGATGTTACCTTCACACCCTGGAGAGATTTGTCTCGTTGAAACCCCAGACCTTGTTTCTTTTGGTACATTTTCTTTGCCGAAAGGAACCATCGAGACATGGTCAAGAACGGAAATCTGATTTTTTCTTAAAGTGCTTTTCTCTTCAAACACCGTTCTGATGACTCTTTATCACTTCAATAGGTAGCCATTTCCGACTGGTCAAAACCGCGGCCCGAACCATCTACCGGCATCATAGGGATGAAGAACCTGAAACAATTCTCATAATTGCTCGGTGAAGATATCGTATTGGAATTACTTGAACGGACTGCGCACATGTGACATGTCACTGTCAAGGATGAGCAACTCAACCAGAAGATGTATACCATGTATGCGCCGTGATCTGCGGTCACAGCATATGCCGGAGTTTTGCCAGCCCCGCTGTTCAGAAAACTCTAGATCCCAAGCTTGGGCGCGCAGATTCAGGAGTAGTCCGAGTATATCCACAATAACGTTCCACCGTGGTCAGCTGGAAGGACTTGTTCCCACTTTGATAGTGGTAGCGCTCTCTATCTATGAGAAAGAAGGAAATCAAGCACGGAAGAAGTCGCGAACAGTAAAACTCAGAAAACAAACGAGCAGTCTTTATAAGCGTTGGGTATGTGCTCATTCTCCCTATCTCCTACATCCTTCTCACACTCACTGTTAGTCTCGAGGTTTGTATAAATATTTATCACTTCTTTCACCGACAAAGATGTATCGTACAATTCTGTTAATATACTTGCTTTTACATGCCCCTGGCGACTGTCTCGGCGCTTGTCTATCCGAAGTAAATTATTACAAAGATTTGCGGTCAATTGCGAAGACCGAAAGAGCGACATGAAAAGGAACAAACTGTAAGAGAATGGAAATCTCTGTTCAAAGGTAGCCAGGTAACAAGGCCATGGCCAAGCATATTCAGCTTGTAGTTTCACAAGAACGTCTGGATATGGGAAGGCGTTTATGTGGGCCGAGCAAGTTCAGATCAAAAGTCAACACACAAGAGTCCATTGATAAAGAATAACAAGTAAATTCAGGATGTAGGTCCATTATAAATAGGAAGTAGTAAATTCGAGGATTAAGTCGCTGAGCTAACCATACGGAAAGCAGTTCCAGAGCATTCAACGGTGATCTGGTTATTCGAGTGGGTGATGGTCGGAACACCCTTGCTGTGCGACTTATATCCTAGAAGGCCGCAACCACCCTGAAGGATCGTGCCCTCCTCGTCACTTTCGCCGGCCTGTTCCGGTGTTAGCAAAGGAAATATGCCCTAATGAAGATCTGAATCATACCCAACGAAGCGCATTGTTATTACCAGTGTCCAAGCTCCATCGTTGGGAATATTCCGTTCCACATGGGACAAGGGTGGTATAGTATGGGCCAACATCGTTCGCCTGATTGGTTATACCAATGCAGAGCGACTTTGAGGGGACGAAGACACGCCCTTTTATTATAAGAGTGATCTTAGAATTTTGGACCCCTCAGAACTCAAGATGGAATCGCACCAGCTTTGACTACGTCATGAGGCAGACCAACTTCAAGACTCTGGCATTCCTAGGGATCGAAAATGGAACGTTAGGCAATGACAAATAAAACATAATTTTAATCCAACCTGGAACTCGACATGTAGGGGATTCTGGCCATCTCCAAAGTACGCTACTTGATTCACTTTGTTCGAGGTGAATGCTTTATAGACTCCTGCGTTATGAAAAGAAACGGAATTTAACATCGAATGCTGTGACTGAAATTCGCATGATCCGCACCAGTAGCATTGGCGGCCAAGATGCCCGACACAGTCGTCACACAGTCATCATCCCGAGATAAAAGCCTCGCAGGGCTTGCAAGGACATAAGGTGCGACGACGGACAAGATAGCGAGTGTAGGGAAGAACATGATCTTGGCGATGATGATAAACGGTCGATTATGGTCCAGAGGAGAGAAATTGTGCAGCCTGGGAGGAGCTTGGGGCTTGACGGTCACTTTTATTATACAGAACAAACACAAGATGGCTGTCACTGTGTTCGGCGAGCTCACGGTCTTCAGTAGCCGTCAACTTCATTTGAAATTGACAGGTACACCTCAAGGACCCTGTTCGAATTTCAAGAGCCAAGGAAATGTAATGAGTCACACCAGACGTCTGCTCCACACACCAATTCCATCAACAATGAGCCTTAGATCGAGAACTTGGCAAAATGCTTAACCAAGGGCTGGCTTCTCTCAAATGGACGAGGAATAATGACAGGATTTGTCTACCTTGAGGTCTGCATCTGCGGTGATGCGATGATGGGCGATAGCTCGAGCGACAAGAAGGTTATGAACTTAGGACTTAGTAAGTACTGGACATTTCTCAACAGCATCACGTGATCATTACTTTCTTCTGAGGTGTCAAGCTTTAAGCTTTAAAACTCATGCAAGTTCACTACGAGTGAAACCGAAGAGCCCTCGACTGTCATTAACACTTGTCTGTTCGTTATATTGCATATAGGCTTTGTGACGCGTCGTTCCACGCGTTTTTCTATAATCACCCCCCTCGCGTCGTTCATTTGGGCACCGGGCCATGGATCACAGCGTCATTGATGGTATGCAAAGTCCAAACTCTAACTCGTAGCTTCCTTCGCTGAAGCTCATAATAAGCTGCGCTTCCTTTTCCGTCACAGACGGTAAACGGTGTTGGTGTTTTGCCGTTCCAGCAGACTTATGCCATCTTCTTTTGCAGCAAACCGACTACGGAGACAATATCACATCGCTCATTATACAACACACGGCGGAAGCTGATCCTGTAGATTTTGGTCTGTATTCACCCTTTCAAAATGTATTGAAATCTGACGCACTCTCTAGATGTGTCAACTCAAAGCGTATCTGAACCCCCAACGTCTACGACTCCTTCGCTCGAGGACATCAAGAAAAGAAGATTGGCGGATTCATTCAATTCTTCCATTTACGTGGCGCCATCCAAGAAACGAAAAGTAGACTCAATCTCCCGCGAGCTACCTTACATTATCGTATGATCAGTATGTATATTCGTCCACTTCTCTATATTAACATTAGAAAACCACAGGCGGATTCACCGATAGTTCAGAACTATGTTGGCACCGTTCGCTCCGGTGTACTTTTTGAGTTAGCTCGTCTTGTCACTATTGGCGCTGTTTCCTCTGAAGCAATCACGACACGAGAGCTAAATTTATTGCAAGGGAAAAACACCGATGTAGCACTCAAAATTGCGTGCGTTTTTTCGCCTGATTCTGCCTCTGATTCTACTCGGAACCCCGCATTCTCTCAAGAAATTGCAGCAACGGTAGTCAAACCAATCAGAACAATGAATTCAGCTCTGACTTTTTCCCCTCTTCTAGTCACCGTGGGAGGAGCTCGACCAAGAGGAAGAAAATCTAGCCCGGTATCCATATGCTGGCCTTGGGCACAGCGATGTTGCTCCGGGTTGGTACGGAGGCAAAGTGGGCTTTCGAGGCAAACTGGTCAAAGATGACTATGGTGCCTATAAAGTGAAACTGGAGCGCTGCACCTTGAGCCCATCTTGTCGCTTCTATCGACGTTTCGGGAGCATGAACTTCTTACGCATCAAAATCGACAAAGATATTTTATGGTCTCGTGACAACTCTCTGGACAATTTCTTTTGCAAGGCTTTCATCCTTTGGGGGGATGTTTTCAGGACATTCTATGCCAAAGAGGGCAATGTTTTCTTATACAGAACCAACGAGCGTGTGGTGGGCAACAACGTCCTTCCCAACCAATATCCTAATAGGTTATCGTTGCTGAAATTCATAAATTATCATAATCCTCTAAACTTCTCTGGGAACCAGAATCAAGTATATCGCTTATTCCATGCAACCATAAATCGTGCTAATATATTTCACAGGGAATGACCAAGTGGTCGGCTCGCATGGCGCTCGGTCTGTCCAACTCAGTGCCTGGTCCCTTTCTAGAGAAGAGGGACATAGTCGAAGGAGAAGACATAGGTGATTTAGGCAGTCATTGGGTGTGCGAAACCAGCTGAAGTCAATAAATCAGTTTCGTGCTCCCCTGGAAAATCCGATATGACCGATGGCTGTGGTACAGCAAGCCTATCTGTGATGCTCGCAGTGTCTCAAATAATTGACCATGAGAGATACTTTGTAGCATCCCAGGTTCGAGTTGGGGGAGGAAAGGTAGGAATTTGCAGGCAAATTTCTACTGCGGAGAGCGTAACTCACACTCCAGTCAGGGAATGCTGTTAGAAAACAACGAGACGGGCTCGCGTGGGCCCCTCCAGGTCATGTTGCGGCCATCTCAAATTAAAATTCGCTATCCACCATCCCATCATGACCCGCTGGATCCCACATTACGTATAATCGAAATTCTACGGCCATCGCTTATGAGGTCTCCTGCTGGAATTTCTGCGGAAACAATCATCAACCTCGCGGAAAACGGTGTACCTCCATGGGTGTTTGTCGAGCTAATGAAAGCTAATCTTAGAGAAGTCGTGGCAGGGTTCACAACCTGGGACGGCCCAGATGCTATGTTTAACCTCTGGAGCCAGGTTGAACGTGCAGGTGCTGTTTTACATTCGCGGAGAGCACGCGAAGCTGTGGGGGAGGCTCGTTTCCGCGGTCTCGGTGTCCATTACGAAAATGACGGAGACGAGGCTGACGAAGATGGCATGAAGTTCGACATTTGCCCAGAGCGTTCCACGGCTTGGTGGGCTGACCAGACCTCGGGTTGTCCATCAAGTCTAGAGGAGACAGTCTTGGTGTTACTTGATGCAGGATTTCGACCTCAAAATTCGCCAATCCTCCGGGATAAATTGAAACAAGTCGCCAGGACTGCAGTCATCCACCGAACTCAGAAGTTTCGTTATGAGCTGCCGCAAAGTACAACTGCATTTGTGGTTCCTGGTACATCTTTTGATCCTAGATGGATATGAAAACCCTTTAACGGCTCGCTTTTTGGCAGATCATTTGAACGTTCTGAGATCAGACGAAATTCATGTTAAAAGTTCTACTCGGAATTTCCAAACTCCCGACGGAACGCCTACTGACATCATCCTTGGTGAGGTGGTGGTAAGTTGTGCCTCGCATTTCCTCTGGAGGTTCAGGTAAATCTGTTTTCTCAGATAACTAGGAACCCTTGTAAGCTCCCCACCGATGTTCGTAAGGTATGTTTGTCTTTCATCTCATGTCTGGATCGCTACTCATAACGGTATAACCAGGTTACAGCCGTAGAGCATCCACTGCTCCGCAATTATACGGATGTCATTGTCTGCTCTATTAAAGGCTATCGACGACTGCTTGATTTCCTGGCAGGAGGTGTATACATATTTCTGGCTTTGCACATTCCTTCGTAATGAACAACGTTCCCAGGTGACTATGATGGCGACACGGCAGTAGTCATATGGACGCCCGAAATTGTCCGGCAATTCAAGAACGCAGACGAAAAGTACTCCAATGAGCCAGACGGACTAGGGGTTTGTTTCACATCGGTCGAGAATGAGAGTGTCTCCGAATTTTTGGCGCGCACTTCGGAGTTATGCGATGTCGAGAAGGTTTATGCTATGCAGACATACCTCCTTGGCGCTCTTCGTGATCCATCTATTGTCGGCAACTATTCCGCCATGTACGATAATGCGGTCTATGAGTACGGTTATAGCCATCCCCGCACAATCAAACTTGCCTACAAGTGAGTTCTTGCCTAGTTCGTTGCTTATGTATCTGACATGCCTTTCCAGGTTCTGCAAAGTCCTTGATGGTGCCAAGACTGGCCTGAGGATTAAACCCGAGACATATAAATCCGACAAAGAGAACTATAACTCTACACGCCTCAGATGGAAAGAACCCCCCGTTGACACGTCTAAAACGCCAAAATACAAGGATCAAAAACCATACACGAAACGGGGAAAGCTCAGTTCGCACATAAAAGGATTGTTTATCATGGATGTTCTGCATGATGAAAGCAAAAAAGAACGTGATAGGATTCTGGCTAGCTTCAATGCCTCTGAACTCTTCGGACCGCTAACTGTCGTAACTGACGGTGATCTGAGCAAACCTTGGAACGATGCTTGCATGGCCTCCCAAAAAGGGAATCCTCATGTCATTCAATCCATGCGAAATGACCTGGACAAAATCATGCGCCACGTCAAAGCCGTACATGAAAAGTACAAGATCGGGCGAACAATAAAGAATGGCGATAACACCTTCACAGATGTAGCGATCGAAACAAGGCAGGACATTTTACGAAAGATATCCAAGCTCTTTATTTCATATCCCACTCCCGACGACATGGAAGTCCACACGGATACAGCCCTGATTGCACGCCTTCGCGCCTCGTATGCGTTCGTCTATGACTTAACAAAGACTGGCAGTGGATGCTACACTTGGAGTCGCTTCCCATGGGATGTGGCCATGCGCGAGCTATGCCTTATTAAAGCTAACGCACTTGGCCCCTCAAAAACTGTGACAAATAGTTTCTATGAACGGTTTAAGCTAGCGCGCCGCTGTTGAACATTGACTGTCTCCTTCCGTATTTATACACAGCATTCGATTGGGTATATACATCTTAGCTTTCACCTGACTAGATTGTTTGCGCATAACTTGATATGCTTCGTCCTCGTTGATTCTATACAGCAACCTCCAAAATAATTAATGTATATACGTGTATGTCTACGGATTAAAGATACTATACAAGCTCCTGTGTCGATAATAGAACATCAAGCTCCTTCACTCGCTTCTCCCAATTTTCTACATTCGCGAGCTTACTCTCAAGAGAGGTAATTTCACGATCAATGCCCATTCTCTCTTCGGCAGTGCCAACCTTGGCTAGAGTCCATCGCGCGGAACCATCACCGGAGAGGGTAAGGAGATGAGTGTGGTATTTCATCAATGAGGGTCTGTGAAAATATCAAGTTCTGTGGGATACTGACGCAGTTACTGGGCATACCGAAGAGAAATCGTGACGAGAGTGATTCCCAAAGCCTTTGCGTGTTCGTACATTCGTCCCTCGACGTCACTTGAAACGGCGCTTGTGCATTCTAGAAAGATATTAGATGCGAAGTGACGCCAATATAACGAATGCACACCATCCAAAACAGCGAATCGTGGCCGGTGATAGAAAACGCGGGCCATGGCCATCTAGCACACCGAATTCCATAAGCACGAGACCACAATATTGTAATTTTCGACGTACTCTTTGCTTCTCACCACCACTCAAGACATCCCTCCATTCCTTTCTCGTTGTCCAACCTCCTTCTCTCTCCGGCAAGTAGGCCAAAAACACCTTGTCCAAGATCTCCATAAGGTCCCTCTCCGTTTTCCCTGACTCTAGGAACTCCGGGTACGAATGCGGGTAGATAATCTGGTCCAAAAGGCTCCCTGTGACCATATATGCGCGTTGTGGCACTACAAATACTGCCCTGCGACCATCTGGGGAATCTGCAGGACGTGCGACGTCAGCCCCAACGCCCTGTGGTGCCCACAGGCCTGCCAGCACACGCGCCACAGCTGTCTTTCCCACGCCGTTGCTCCCGGTGATCATTAAATGATCGCCATCCTTCAAAGCAAGGGAGAGATCCTTGACCAAAGGGAGGGCGGGTCGGACATTGGTGGGACTTGGCTCATCGGGATCGTCCGCTAGAGAGTCAGACGTAGTCTGTATGGGTACTGCTACGTCCACATGGGTGAGCAGGATGTCATCGGCTACTTCCACTGTGTGGATAGGTAAGGGCGGTAGATTGTGTAATGACGACAGCAAGGTATACAGTCGGGTGGTAAGGCCTGCGAGTTCGAGGAGATCCTTGTAGGCATACATCAGACGCCCACCCGCATCTGCAAGAGATAGGAGCAACCGGCGATTCGACACATAAGCTGACAAGGATGGATCATGAACAGTCTGCACAATTGCCGAGGACTGCATAGAGTAACGTACATTCTGTCCGGCCCGCGATGGCATCGTCTGACTTTGTCACAATCGAATCGTCGGCCTGAATGCCGAAGGACCGTTTGGTCTGGGTGTAGAGCAGAGGAACTGCAATGACGCCGTAACCAGCTGCTGACCACAAATATTTGATCACATAATCCTCTGTCCACTCATACGCGATCCGAATCTATGATATGTTGCCATGAGCGAGTTACCTAGATCAAAGAAGTTGCTATAAACCTTGTATATCGAATTGACGTGCTTGATCAGTCGCAGGTAAGCCCGTGTGAGGATATCGCGCTCACGAACACCACCATCATAAAACCTATGACACCAGATTCAGCAGGGGAGCTAAAGGATTGATATGAGGTAACTGACGCAATCTCCTCAGCCTCCCTCCCAACCCGGCCCATGCCTGCTCTGTACTCTCCTTCGAGTTTTGCCTCAACAGAGGCCAAACGACCAAAGGCTGGTGTAACTGCTCTCAAAATGGCGACGGTGGCGTAATAATTACCAAACAAGAGGATCGTTCCCCGCAGTCCAAGCGAGCGCGATAACTGACTCGTGAAGAGAATAAGATCCAATGAGGGTTTTAATATATTGCCACTAAATGACCGCCAGTTAGTGAGGACGTGACTGGCATAGAATCAATATACTGACTAGAGACCCGCCAACGCTTCGGACCAGGCTTCGATATCAGCGGTGATGTATTGGTCAACGCCTTCGAGACCAGGTCGGTAGAAGCGTAGTTCGGGGGCTGAGGAGAGATAGAGATCATGTGTATAACGTGTCAAACGCGTTCTCAGACCGAGAGATAGCTTTGACTGTAAATGGCGAATCTTCGAACAAGCGCATCAGCCACATAGAACCCTTCGCGTGTGATGCGAATACATACTAGTGAGTTTGTGTAAGTGCTTGGTATTGCCAGAAGAAACCACAACCCTAGACCTCTAATAAATCCTTTGCCATTGGCACTGACCTAAAATAGCGTCAGAAAGAGGATTGTACAGAATGAAAAGCGGGCTTACCAGATCCCTCGCAAGACGGCCGTCTAATTTGGCTACGACCACACTTAGAACTGTTCGTAGGACCAAAAACAACGAGTGTAGTACGACAATCATCGACTCTTTGGTCCGAAAGGAAGGGAACGCGATTCGAGAGAGGATAGCGCGGAGTTGCCGAATAAATGTTTTATCTATGTTGGGCTTGGTTTTCGCGGAGGTGGGGAGAGGTGGAAAAAATGGTGCATTGGAAACGAACGTAGACTGGGGAGTTTCTTTGATATTAATCTGTAATATTTTACTCAGTCCTTGCATAAGCTGGGGACAGAAGAGGTCACGTACGTTGGATATACGATCCTGATATGGCACTAGCAGGGTCTTGCTTCCATCTGGCTCTTTCTTATAGACCTGCTGTAGAACATCATCCAGCTCCCCTGAAGATAGTCTTTCTTTCAATTTGGAAACAATGGGTACTCGTTGCAAAGTGGCCTTGGGAAGAGATACCAATCGCGATCGGAGCAGCAGCAGGGTGGCTAGGAGTATGAATAGAGGTTTCCCAGAGGTCTTGCGCTGTGTCAAAGACTCTAGAAGCGGCTTCGAGAAGATTGCCATAATCCAACTGTGACACTTGCGACAGAAAACGCGAGAACGGTCCTGACGTAAGAATGCAAGATAGATATTGGGGAAACGTGGAAGAGCTCGTACAGCAACTATGTTGTGTGATGGCATGTGATTTTTTTTCAAGAACTATCAGATAAGATAATCTCGATCATCATTTCAACCCTTGATTTCTCTCTCTTTAGTCTCAATAATGTTCTCTGACCTTTCAACTCGACCTTTCAACGGCTCTCATTCAAGTCAATGATGTCTACGGATTTTCTCTTCAAGCACTATCACATCTGGTTATAGCCTTTCAACATCGTGTCGACTTTGTCCATGACAGTTTGAGCGCTAAAGCTTTTGAATCTGATACATAAGCCTTTTTGCAATGACAACCCTTCTGTCACGGGACTTTGTTCCTTGTTACTTATGTTACTATTAATGACATCTATCTACGCTACAAAGTAGCTATGGACACAGTATAAATTGAGCCACGATAGACCTAAACAGAGACAATTGAATTGAAAACTAAAGTACAACTAAAGGGCTAGGGAGGTCGCGTCAAAACCCCGATGGGGAAAGCTTGCCATCACTAGCGGGCGAAACACAGAAGATGCGCGGGAATCAACCATTGCTACTGAGACGAGGTAGTCGTGTTGAAAGGCGTTGAACCTGCCCCAATGGGCTGGATGCGTGAATGGCTGTTTGGATGGCGTTGGGTAACATCGTGGGGCTCGGCGACATATGTGGCAATACCGACGTGAATGTAGTAAGCGATGATGTGAGAGTATAAAGGGTGTGATGGAGAGTGTGGAGAGTTGATCGGAGGGTGTTTATGGTGTGGATGTCCTTTTTCCGTAGCCGAAAACGCGCACAAGCGGCTCTGTTGCTCTATCTGGGAGGCGTCGACGCAGGACGAATGAGGCATCGTCAGGGGAGAGTAACTTGAGATACCACCTACTGAGGGGCCGTGGTCGCGGAGGTACGCGTGGCTTAAAGGGGAAGCGGCTTGCAAGCGATGTTGGAGTGTGTGTGGTTGGAATCATGGTGCCGAAACCTCGCGTATAGCGGTACCAGGAATTGAGCCTGTCGACGGCGACGAAAGTCCTGTCCTCGCTGCGGCCGGAACGAGCAACCAACAGGGAACCACGGCCCAATTCCGCAATCGTGGGTGGGGGGTGGTTGTTGTTGTTGTTGTTGTTGAAAATCCTCCTTCACAATTCCCTACCTTCGGCGCAAGCGCCATATATCGACTGCCGTTCATTTTTTCCCATTTGACACTCTCCGACATGGCCCTCTCCATAATACCTCAGGTCCTTCGGGGCCAGGCATCCGAAAGGTGTCAACTGGACGAGCTTGACGCTGGATCATGTGAGACTGTCTGATTTAGATGGCGTGAGTTCCCTTGCTTGTTCCAAGGGAATACGTGCAAACGCTACTACTTCGGCGAAATAGTTTTATCTCCCGATCTTCCCACTGTACCTACTTATTACTCGTGCTGGCCGTAAAACCAAACCGACATTCAATGAGGAATTGATGCAGAATTTGGATCCATCTATTCCAAATACGCTTCGTCTACACTAGTGGGCAGGCGGAGAGGGAGCAGCCATCCAAGGCATGTGTTATTTGCTGATGTACTGAACAGCTTCATGGACATCCAGGACAAGCTCAGGCCAACACAAACGTTCAACTGGCTACACATAGCCAAAACATATCTGGATCTGCGGCTAAATCTCAACCTGTCACACCTCCTGGCGCATCCGTTGTGGCGATTCCAAAATTAGTTCACGAAAGCGCCCACATTAATGTGGACACTGTCAACCAGCAGACTATTCCTCTCGTCACGGTGAATCTGAAGGCACTTCAAGCTTCAGACATTACGCCTTTTATATTACAATTTACTGCTGGTGTTGAGTTTGAGTGTGGTCTATTATGAACACGTATACGTCAACCCGATGATGGAGAATACAAGTTACAAGCGCATTGAGAGAGCACGAAGGCAAACACCTTATGCCACAATCCACTCAACACGAACATTGAGACTTGCAAGCCTCCTTTGAATACCCGGAGCTTGGACCCAAAAATCTTTCACTCTAAATGCCTCGACCGTAGCTCCACCATATCAGAAAACCAACAACCTGGACGATCAATCACCTAGTTCCCTCTCAACTACCAACGACCAAACAACAGTGGGCGCTGAACAAAATGATGGAACTCAAGCAGGAGATGTCAGCGTTGCTGCCTCCTGACCCCACTACCATCTCGGGGATCTTCTTTGATTTCGACAGGAAGCATGTCCGGGACACCCGACATACCACTGTCAAAGCTACTTTCACAGACCCGTTGTCAGGGTCAACATCGCTATCGTTGGATGGCCAGATCCCGCCACCATAGAGAAAGAGTTGCATCTTTCATTACCTTCTCGCTAAGGGGCTATCGTATTTTCAGCTGATCCTTCGCAAGTTAGGCCTCATGGGATCAGTGCCATGACAACTGCTGAGATGGGATTTTGCTGAGATGGGATATGGCATCTATTCAACGAGAATCACACACAGCATACGTTTACTGCCATGCCCACTCTGGTACACGTGTGTCGTGTAAAGACAATCTATCCGTTACCGCCATGGATAGCTCCACCAGTGATCTATGACTACACATCATCTTCGAATGTTCGTATAGTTGAATCTCCTTAAATCCCCATCCTTGATGTTGAAGTCATCCAGGGTCGTACACAAACAGCATTTCCATTTATTACCCTCCTGATATTGTTCAGATACGTTTCCGGAAGACAGCCGAGCAGTTTCGTCTAAGTGGCGCTGATGATCAGGTTAGATAGCCACATCTTTCCGCGTAATGACTAGAGGTAAATATTCATTACAGCGGTACTACACAATTGGGAACTATTTTGATCACGATATAATAACTCTTTTCCACGATTAGCTGCACAATTATTTCATGTATCTGTCCGTCCACCTCTGAAACAAATTGCGAGGAAGTCGGAACAATCAATGTATAGTCGACGTCTCCCGGAATTCCAGAGGCAGTAGACACATTGATTTGTTCTTTGTTTTGTTGGCACATCACCACACCCTTATGGATTTGAGGTGTATCAAGTTCGAATCTCGAACATATCGAGGTTGCAACCACAAAGAATCATTTGACATTTAACTCTTCTCCGCATCGCACCGTCAAGGACCCTATGATTGAGTTTTTTCCGAATGCTGCTCCAAGGATATTTAATTTGCGATTTGTTCGTTGTTCTTGACAGAAGACCGCAGTCGTGTGGACACGATGCGAGCGTGACGGGGTGAAACACTTCGACATATGCGTACTCGACATTCCCGAGAAACCGTAAGAAACGTAAACTTGACAGCATCTCCTATGCAAATGCAATGAGTTCTGATGCATTGTGCTCTGTATCACGATCAAGGAAGAAAGGAATCGCCGCTTACGGGGACTTCCAACTGACGCAACGAACTCTCTTGGCCGAGTTCCTGGTAGTTTCAAATCAAATCAATCAGACATGGGCTTGCATTTGGGATGTCTTAAATACTGCTTACTTCCCAGGAGAGTTCCCCACAGCTCAGCAGGTCTGAACTCCACACTCTAACAAATCCCTCAACCTCAGCCGGCCTGATAATCCACTCAACTAATTTCTCTTCCTCGCCACCCATCGACCTCAATAATGCAGCTCTCTTACGCTCAGACTGTCGCTTTGGCTTGCGCTGCCTCTGCCACTCTTGCTTCCGCTATGCCTCACAAGATGCGAGCGGGGTCAGCGATGGGCAACTCCATCAGTAACTCCAAAAACATTACCAACGCTGCTCGCGACTTCGATGAGACACTCGCCACTCGCGAGCCTCGCAGAGGCCGTGGTGGCCGAGCAGGGCCTAGTTCTGGTGCAACTGCCCTTGCCGAAGGTGCTGGTGCACTCAGTGGCGCTGTCGCTTCAAACATCGTCAACAATCCTCGCAGCTTCGACGAAGAGCTCGTCACTCGGGAGCCCCGCCGTGGCCGCAACCGTTCCGGACCTAGCTCTGGTGCATCCGCACTCGCTGAAGGCGCTGGTGCACTCGGTGGTGTCGTCGCCTCCAACGCCATGAACAATCCTCGGGACTTTGGCGAGGAGCTTTTCGCCAGGGAACCCCGTCGTGGTCGGGGTCGATCTGGGCCTAGCTCTGGCGCGTCGGCACTCGCTGAAGGTGTTGGTGCGCTCAGTGGAGCTGCTGCGTCTAACATGATCAACAACCCTCCTCGTGACTTTGAGGAGAAGCTCTTTGTTCGCGAGCCTCGCAGGGGCAGTGGTGGGCGTTCTGCCCCTAGCAATGGTGCATCGGCACTCGCCGAAGGTGTTGGCGCTCTCGGGGGCACCGTCGCTTCCAACGTCCTCAACAACCCCTCCACACGCGACTTCGACGATAAGCTCTTCATTCGTGCACCTCGTCGTAGTCGTGGTCGTGTCAGTGGTGGAAATATTGCTGAGCTCGCAGGAACCGCCGCCTCAGCTGCTGCACCCATGCTCTCCCCTCGTGAGCCTCGCCGTGGTCGAGGTCGATTCAGCGGTGGAAACATCGCCGAGTTGGCTGGCACTGCTGCTACAGCCGCCGCTCCCATGCTCCCTCCCCGGGAATTCGACGATGAGCTCTTGGCACGTGAGCCCCGCCGCGGTCGAGGACGCGTCAGTGGTGGCAACATCGCTGAACTTGCAGGAACCGCCGCCTCAGCTGCTGCACCCATGCTCTCCCCTCGTGAGCCTCGCCGTGGTCGAGGTCGATTCAGCGGTGGAAACATCGCCGAGTTGGCTGGCACTGCTGCTACAGCCGCCGCTCCCATGCTCCCTCCCCGGGAATTCGACGATGAGCTCTTGGCACGTGAGCCCCGCCGTGGTCGAGGACGCGTCAGTGGTGGCAACATCGCTGAACTTGCAGGAACCGCCGCCTCAGCTGCTGCGCCCATGCTGCCACCGCGCGAGTTCGACGACGAGGATACGTTGTTCGCTCGTTGGGCCGAGATCGATGAGCTCGACTAGACACCTGATGGCAAGCATTCGTAAGTCAATTGCCAAATGCTTCATGCCTCCCTTCTAATCATCCTCTTCTTACAGATTACGAGCATATACACGTTCCACATTCCAAGAGACAGTCTGTTCACTTGTCGATGAGTCGATTTCAGTCACCTTAGATAGAAATTTCAGGCATATGCATTTGCACCAGAGAACCACAGAAAAAAATCCAGACAATGATTTAAAACTCAGAGCGGCTTTGGCACGACTAGAGAATTGGACGTCACATCCACAATAGTTGGCAGGAAAACCAGCAGCTGTGTCAAAGCAAGATGCATGAGATTTAACATGCATGTTTGGGAGAGGATTGTTCAAAAACATCGGCAAACACGTGCACCTATTCTCTTCAATGACGACCAATCCAGGACTAAACTGTTGACGACAACACGATTACTGGGCTCTCTTTTTCATGAAGCCTTCGAAATTGTGGAGTGTAGATTCCAGATATGAATATCCATCGCTATCTTAATTTAAACTCAACGACGATTCAGAGTACCGAAAGGTTCTAAAATTTCCAACACCAGAGCCAGCATTTCACTCCAATATATTATTGTAAGTGAAGGATCCTTTTGATTGCCCAATACCTGGTTCAAAGTTCAATCAACTTAAGATGATGACGGTCGAGTGGCAATGGATTTCACGGAGTTGATGTACATTACTCATTGGAATCATAGGAAACTTGTTGGAGACGTGCCCAAGAAACTTGATCTATTTAACAACGTTTCAGCTTGGGTTCACCGTCCACCAGCATGTTGGCTGAGTGCCAACCCAACGTTTCCGACTCCTGATACCGTTCACATCCTCTAGAGTCTATACTACGCAACCATCGGTTGGTTGTCGTCACGCTGTATCTTCAACGCTCTAAATATCGAGATCGAAAGAATAACATCCAGTGATTGACCTCTTATGCCTCCATGTATCTCGATGAGAGCATGGTCATTGTCTCATGCATGTGTAGGGCTGCACATCACTGATGTCATTATATATGATTCCATACCTTGACCTGCATTCCGAGCGGATTTGAGGTGGCTTCTATAGGACCCACACCAGATAGATAATCAAACTTGGTCATTCCTCGCTCGGTCAAGCCTCTATGTTTCTTACGGCTCTGATATTACTCTGGACAAAAGAATCGCTTTGTATAGGACCAGTCCCACATTTACCGTATGTAATTAAAAGTCGTGGAACGATCGACAGCCGTCTTCCTGGCACGCGGTTGAGGCTTCCTGAAACAATTGATCATTTTTTTTTGCTTACGGGCAGTTCGATGACATTGACACCCATATGTACGTAGGGCACTCGTGCAGACGACAAGATGGCTCGGCCGGAAACACAAGCACATTCCTTGTTCTATGATCGAAATATTTGTGGTGGACGTGTGATCCTATCACAGCATCTATGGACTGGGATAACGTGGCCTTCCTTATAGGTTTGTTCCTCCAAATGTTGAATGTAGTATCTGCTTGAGCTATGAATAGTTTTTCATGATAGCCTCAACTGAGTTGTAAGGAGGCAGCATTCAATCAACGCTGTCGTCGGGGTTGGGGGATTGTGGGCGCGATAATAATAACGAACACATGATCTGACGCGTTGAACGAGTGACTGTGACGTTTCGCGTCTGGGGTATGTCACGGTTTGAGTGACAGGCTTGCTTGTGGTTACCATGCCCTGCCATTCAGTCCCGACGTCGCCCGCGATGGCGCGCTCGACTTATCATAAGAACCAGCCAGTCACCCCTCAGCGCCTCCCTCTACAGCGCCCAGGACATCGTTACTCTTCCTCTCAGTCCTTTTACAAGCCTCCAGTAACCCCCAATAGCCCTTACACTCCTCTCAGCCTTCGCTCGTTTACCTCTTCTGCTTCATCGACATTGACGACCCCTGACCATGATAGCAACAGGGCCAGCCATGGCTTCTCTCCAAACGTCGTCAGCCCGAGTCCGGGGGTCGACAGCAGGGATCTTAGTCTCGCCGACATTGCTGCAAATTGGCGTTCACGGGCCAGTGAGAACGGTATCAAAGTGTCATCGATGACTGATGACTCTCACTTTGGTGACGACGAAGGTATGCGCCACAAAATGTTGAAAGAGATCTGGGCTCTGATAAACCGCATTTAGCCAGCGACCGAACTGCCTCCGATGCCGCCAATGACTCTAGGTTCATCTCTACTGAAGAAGGTATATTTACAGTGCAATTCTCCTGCTTGGATAGCTAATACCATTTCAGCGCTTCTGGCACCATCACTAATTTCGAATCGAAGGCGTCAAGACTTTGTTCCAACACTCAATAGGCCCCGCGCCCAATCACACATTCCTTCTCCGACCCACCGCCCCTTTGCATCCCCATCAAATCCTCGAAGTTCTGTGCGCCATCATGCGCAACCAACGTCCCCACTTGCCTCACGACGCCCCAACCAAAACACCAACGTGACATCCACACCCCCTCCGAACCATGCTCTTTCAAGACAGCTAAAACTAAAGGGTAGCTTCACAGATCCAGCAATTACACGAAGAAGGGAAGCATTTGCACCTGTGAGTCATATTATGTTTCTCAACCTTCTTCCATAGGTTCAAACTTCATCTTAGGTATGGACTCCGGCGCAGCGCAACGCAAATAACATGAACCAGACTTTAACTCTCGGCCATAATCAAGATACCTCCCTTGACCTCTTCGACATCGATGAGAATGACTTTGAAAACGACTTTGACTATGCACACGATAATGAACTCGTTGACGATTCCTTGGATCAGCACTTTCTCTCTTCCAAGAATAACAGTTTCGATAATAGCATGAATGCGTTCGGATACCCTGGCTACACCCTTCCCTTACCCCCATCTTACGGCCAGACGCAGCAACAGTTCTTCTCCAACTCCCAGGCACCATTCTCTGACCCGTTCCATAGCAACGCCCTCGGCAGCATCGCACAGAGCGTAGAACATTTCTTCCACACACAGCAGCAGTTCAACGAACCCAATGTGTATATACACCATGGACAAGGCGAGTTACTGCCTCTTGCTCAGCCATGGGGCGGTGAGTCCAAGCATGCTGTCTCCGCACCCGTCGTCGGGCCAAGGGATGCATATGCAGGCGGGCCGAAATGGGTGCCCCTTCCCTCTCTATCCAGTGTAGCTCCAGTCAAATCCACAGAAGCGCCAAATCGCGTAACAAAGGCCCCAGAAACCAAGAAGAACGTTTCTCAACCCTCAGGATGCTCTGTTTGCCTCGCCCTTTCTCCGCGAACGCTCGCCATTCTCGCCCCCTGTAGTCACCCTCTATGCTCAGCGTGTCTCACCAGTGCCCTCAACATCGTAGGCGAAAAGGACATGGAGTGTGCCGTTTGCCGCGGAAAGGTCGCGGACTTCAAATTGGTCTCAGGGTTCACCCGCGATGCTCAGTTGCCATCACCAGGGCCAACTCTAACGTCCACCTCCAACAACGGTCGGAGCGGCTTAGGGAGGAAGACGCCAGAGCAGGACATGGGGACGAGTTTCATGGACCCCCTGTTCTCCTCACCCGAGTATGGTGGTACCGGCCGTGCCCATGCCCTCGAAGATCTCTTTGAATTTGGACTAGGGCTCGAGGGTGCGCGTGCGAGCACCCCAAAGCATGAAGACTCACGAAACGAGCTGGACACAAAGCAGTTGGATTCGCGGGAGAAAGTGGAGCGGACCAATGACAAGTGTGGCGAGAGCGTTGTACTCAGGATCGATAACGTGCCTTGGGTATGTTTTTTTTCCCACTTGATCAGTTGATTTTTCGTACTTACATGTGTGGTATCCTCTTCGTGATGCTCATCAGGACATAACTCCCCCACAAATGCACAAGTGGCTGCAACAGCCTCTAGTGCGCGTGCATGTGCTGCTCGACAAGCGTGGCAAGACCATGAGTCATGCATATGTGGAAGTCGCCGATGTCGCGATTGCAGGCAGGATATTGCGCGGCGAGGTCCAAGGCAAGTTTCCTAATGGAAAACCCCGGGAAAGGGGCAGTGTATTAGGAAAGGGTAGGAGAGCGCGCGGTGTAACTGTCACCAGAAGCGGGCAGGAAGAGCTAATGGCCGATGTGAGTTTCTTCCTCTCCACCTTGTTCAGTTTTTGGGTCTTGGTCTGCCTTTTTGGGTCATTTTGGGTCGGCCCAACGGGCTTTTGGCTTTTTTTATCCCTCCCTCTCGCCCCTCGCCGTTTTCCGTTGTTGATTTGCATGCACACGCCATCTACTTCCGTTGGCTATGTGAGCGTTCCCAAGCGTCTAGACATGGATGGGCTGCAAGGACAGACATGTGCTTCTTCGTTCGCTCCCACCCTCGCCTTAATTTTAACCCCTCTCCTTCACACCATCGAGCCCAAGTTACTGTCGTGCCTATCTTCACTCCTCACTGGGTTCAAACGTTGTCCGCTTCCTCGGCCCAACAGGAATGTGCTGCGACAGTGTTTGAGATCTTCCCTGTTCGGGCGGCCACTGCCACTGCATTGCCTGCCCATTGGTTGCCTATGTGCCGTCCGTCCTTTTTCAGGGTCGTTTGCTCCACTCATCTGAACCCTTAAGCGCCAGAGCCCTCCTCCCTTCTCTTCTCTCGGCCTTGACCGTTTTAGTCACTCATCCGCTGACTCCATCTTCAATACAGTTGTTTCCCAATTGGCGTGGGTCATTTGATGGCTCGCGACCTTCGCTCGCTGGACTGGACAACGACCAGGTGATTGGTGCTTTAGAAGGTGGCTTGATCGGGGAGAACGAGGTGGTTGGTCTGCTGCATCTCATCAAAGAACCAGACGTAAGCTCTATTTTTGTTGAAACTCTCATGATAACAGCATGTATCGCTCTCAGTCTCATTTCCTCAAGGCACCGTCTCTGCCATTCCATTCGCTCATCAGTATTTTGAGCAAATTCCCCTCCGATGTGGACAGCCGTGTGTTCTGGTCTTCAGTTGTGAGGGACACGTTGTATGGTACGTTCCTTTTGAAGTTTCGTCGATCGGCATCAACATGTAACTGACATGCCGTCATTTCCATTTAGATGTCACCTACGGTTCGGCTTTGTTCCCGCCTTTATTCAAATGAATCCTGACAGATTTTTTTTTCTATAGCTGCTGTGCAGATATTGCTTTCCCGAGTAAACTTTAAAGTCGAAAGTGGTGGCGAATTCGAATATTCTATGGACCTCGTCTCCGATCTGGTAAAGACGGCGTTGACCTGCCACGGTTCGTCCCAGTTCGGCCATCCGTTTATCTTGTGTTCTCATGTTTCTCCTTCTAGCATTCACAGCTCAACAATTGAATAAGTTCAACGAGTTCCTCGAGTCTTGTTCACCCGCCATTTGTCTCAACACAGCGGCTGCTTCGCGGTCTGGATCCAGTGCACACTCAGAACCGAGAACTCCTGAGAACCATGCCGCATATGGACGCGTCTCCGACGTTTCCAGCGCCAATGTTGAGGGTGATGTGCCCCGCTCCTCTGGCGATGGTGAGGATACCGAGACTCTCGCAGATCTTGCCCGTGAATTCGGTGTAGAGGCGCAGCTCGTACAAGCACTTGCCCAGAGGTTGGCGAGCCTATCTTAGTGAATAAGATGGACAACCAAATATGAGTTATGAGTGGTTCTTTGTCGTTGCTATCCTGTTATGCTGTACTTGTTGTCAAAGCGAATTCTTGCATGCTGTCCCTCGACCTTTCTACTGCCCCTCTGCCTTCCCCTTCCGTCCCTTCACGCTATCGCTCCGTAAACTTGAAAAAATTCACTCCCTCTAATATTCAACACGTAGTTTGAAACCTCGGATATCATTATGGAAACCATCCTCCCATCTCTCGGCTATCGGTTGTCAACTTCACCGTCGTCACGATGCTTGTGAACGTTCCAAATCCAAACCTCTCGGCAATCTCGATAATTGTATAATTTGTATCAAGCCTCGATATTATCAAACGCTCTAAGATGTCTTCAATGAGATATGCCACAATTGTGCGTAGAACTACTTATTCGACTGGGGGGATTCTAAATACCGTACAGGTATATATCATCTAGGTATTCTACAATGGCTTCCATTGTAGGCCTAGTGTGAGGTTCGTCACTCCAGCATTTATTTACAACATCCCACAGGCTACGCCCCATAATGGTGTCGTTGGGTCTGGGGATATGCCCCCGACCCTGGAGTAGAATCTTCTGTATCATTTCCTTAATTGTGAGGGACGTGGTCCAGCTTGGATCACAGGGCAGATGTCCCGTCGCAAGCTAAGTGGCGATCCGGAGTAAGATAATGTCGAGTTGAAAGTGATCGCTTACAGAGTAGACAATCGACGCAAAGGCGTATACGTCTGTGGCAGGATATAGAGTCGTTCTGAAATATTCCAGAGCTTCCGGTGCTTGGTAGAGAGAAGAAACATCCAAGGAGATCCTATCTTCGGGGCGTATGAAACGTCGGGAAAGCATATGAAGGGATGCGTCTGCGACAATGACGCCACCTTCATCATTGAGGAAGACGTTACCCTGAAGGAACGAGCATATAAATGATTGGAGTAGTAATGGACCCCTAGGGGGGGACGTACAGGATATAGATGGCCGTGGACTGTGCGATGTCGGTGGAGATGTCGTATGGCATGTGCAACCTGAATAATCTAGCCGTTGTCCTGGTAAGCTCGCGGAACTCACTATAGTACCTTCTCAAGAGAGCGAGACCTTGAGACTCACCAAGTCCAGTTTGGCGGCCGCTGTGAATGCGTTGCTTACCGAAAGTATGCCGTTTTCATAGAATGACCTCGTTAAGCTCCGTGCCGCCCCAATACCCCCATCGATTTTCATCTCCCTCTCATCGAAAACTGCAAGATTCTGGTGTTGATATGCATGAGGGTGATCCTTGTTGTGTTGTTGGAGCAAGTTTAACACCTGGTAGAGGCCCATCAGTTGGCCGACATCAAGTTTCCCTGAAGGTTCAGGCAGTAAAATTGTACCTCGTTGAATACAAGCTGGGGCGACAAGGAAGAAAACGTTGAAAACCGAGCATACTTCATCCATTAATCAGCGATGACAGCTTTTAAGAAAATAGCTCAACATACCACCCTTCTCGGAGTCAAGTTGTTCGCCACAATTGCGATGGGAATGCAGAGTGTAGAGCAGTATTTTTGCGGGTTCTCCTTGGAAAAGTGCCGGTCAGTACAGAATAAAACAAGTGGTTGGATGCATACCATGATGTTGGAGGACAAAGTTAGGTGATTTTGAAGAATATGGTAAGTATTAGTCCGCTTGTTAAAAGGATGAAGTAAAGGGGGATTTGACGCTTAGGCTTTATATTCCCATACAGAGAGGTTGGCGACGCAGCATTTAATTAAAAAAAAGGGGGGGGGGATGTAATGTGTTATGCAATGTACATAATACGCAGACATATGGAGCAAATTCAAAAACACAACATTGATCTTCTTTCTTGTTTGATTCTTCCCCGTCAGGTTCAAGACAGTGCACGACGCCCACAGCGTCAAGCAGTTGAAGCTCCCCGTTGCTCAACAACTAACATGATTGGGAAGTCACTCAGAATTGTCAAAATCCTATCAGTTATTCAAATTTTTTCCTCGGTTCACTGGTCAAAATGCCGCTGAAAGTCTGATACCAGTGTGGCCCGAGCGCGCAGGACAGAAATCTAGAGTATGGTTAGACGTGACTTATGAAAATATATCAAAGCCATGGCGTATATTTTATTCACAGCAAATATGTCCTCTATCGTTCACCGATGCAAGAAACTTGAAACACGTCCAATTCTAAAGGGTGCGTAGGTAGTGGCGGTATCCATTAGTATTCAAACTTTTAAGTAACTTACTATTCAATTCAAGTCATAAGTCGACAGCTTCTCCTCAATTTGGAAGTCGCCTCAATCATCACCGATCGATCTACCACGACTACGACCGTAGGCCAATGCTTCGAAATGAGAAGAGGTAACGTAATCCACACCGCTAATGCTGAACACTGCAGTTTGGATGCCGGGGCTAGCGTGGGTAAGCTGCCTAGAGTTTGAGGTGATTGTACTGCGAAATGCCAGATTTCGGCTTAGAAGGGCTTGGACTGTTGAGTTTCTATTTACCAGACTAGAATAACGCATAAGTACGTCTGCCAGTGATGCGGTGTTTTGACAGACGCTTCGATGCTGCCTCGATGTCACAGTAAACTGAGCCTTCAGGATAAGCCGTCATGGCGACGAGAAGAAAGGTTAATCACTGGTAAGCCCGGGTGGCGCGGAGTCTATTCGACTAACTCTCCTCAATGAACATTCATCTTGACAAGGATACGGCCTTTTAAATTTTCACGTATAGATCTACCGTTGACGCTTTGCCGAATCATCTATTGCCGTAGCTTTTGAGACAGTAGTATACATCCACTTCCCAATATGTTGAACGACTTATATTTTTGGACCTACCAACGCCCTTGCGAGAAGAATGATGAAGGTAAAAAGGTATCAGCGACCATGCTCATCAACTGGCCAATGTCTCTGGATTTATATTTATGTCCTATCAACCCTTGAATTTGCCTCGGGATTGCCTGCCGTCATTCGTTTAAAGTACCACCCAACTTTGAAGTGTAAATCCTGAGGAGATTTCAGACGTAACTGTCAGTCGTTTCAAATCCAGTACATATGACTTGAGCACCGTCAAGTACCTGTACATTGTTCGGTTGTGTCCTGGCCAAAATGTTTACTAGACCTGTCAGACTCGAAAAGGTACATCAGGGCGGCGGTGCCGGTCGGTTGAGGAACAGTAAATTTGGCATTTACCATTATGCATGCTTAGCACATAAACAACCTTGAACACACTGAACATCTTGCCAAGAAATAATGCGATATAATGAATATAGAATGAAACCACAGTTCTCGGGGCTCGGAAATGGGCTGAGTCAACAAAATGGCCGTCGTTGGTGGATTTGGACTGTTTAAGCCACTGCATAGAATTTTAATCCACAGGTGCATGTAGAAATATGAGACCTTCGTTTTTCAGAGAAAACCACTGACTGAATCCTGATTATACCAGCCGCAGGCTGCAGCAGATCAGCCAGCCCCCATATCGAAACGTGGATTCGGGATGTGGTCGCAGATCGGGTAGATCACAAAATGGAGAAAGGCCGGGAAAACCCAAGAGTTGAACTTCTTGTACTAGGCGTAGAAGCCTCACGGAAGAGGAAGGTGGGAAGCCGTGAAACATCCCCATCTGTCACCATAACAGCCGTATACCAGATATAGGTGCTACCTATACTGACTTCATTCCTCCCCATGGTCTCAAGGGTACTTGTTGGGTGGAGCTAAGCAGGATCAATGCCCCAATTCCTATTTCAAGAGGTTCAAGACGAGAATCAAAGCCCAAATGTAAACACTGGTTAGGGGTACAATACTACTCCAAGGCACGCCATCTCACAGATGGTAATCACTCTCAAGTCAACTTGTGTTGAGTCCAGATGACTCAGACTCAAAATTTGTGGGGGATAATCAACTTATCCATTCATTCGATCTTTCATACAACCAAAGTGCAGGGGTTTAAAAAGTTTCGGTTACCATATCTGGGTGTGCCACAGATCGGGATCAATAGTGTACATCAAAGATCTGGGAAAGCATGTTACGAGACTAATTCAGGCGAGTCAATTTTCCGTTCGAAATGACAGATTCGTGATGTGAGCAACACAAGGACTTCAGCACCCGCCCTAGTGGGACAATCCTAAATCATAGATGTAAGAAGCTAGATCATGATGAGAGGGAAAGTGCCTCCTCTGAAAAAGAAAAATCATACCGGAGCTGGCGGTCGCGACGAGTAACTATACATCACTGGCATGGTTATTTAATAGATTCATAAAGCAATCGCCCAAAGAGGAACATACCCCAGAACAAAAGGTACTAGCCCCCTTGACATCGCCAATAGCGCCACACCAGTGTAAAGATTGTCGGTCAACAGCTTCTATATCCATGTGTATCAGAAGTTGGCGGGGAGCGCAAAAAAAAAAACATCATTATTGAGAGGCTGAGCCGTTAAAAAAATAAGCGCCCGAATACGAGACTGAATTTGACCAGTGCAGCAACGGCTGGGCTAATACCCTGGCATCGTGGGTATGCCTTCGATCCCTATGTAGTCACATCAACCCATAAAACAAGTAAGGTCGGCACCAGATGGGCGACTTATTGGTGCTTGGAAGTCATCCACCTTCGCGTTCCTGAGAATTTAAGAGAAGTACTCTCCCACATTGGTGCCAGAAGATGTAATGATTCTGTGTCAAAGTTGGCCTCTCTGACTGGGAGTCGTGATACCGCAATCCCCTACTCGCCATTTGAGCTCGAAGACTTGAGCCGCGTGGAATTGTGTGGCTCCTTCACGCTAGCGCCAGAAGAATTGTTTACAATGTGCCGGAAGACATCTAAGCTAGGCGGCAGGTGATATAATCGTTATTCATTCCTACGACAGGCATGTGGATATCCCTCTGTGCTCGTTGAAAGAGGTCAGGAACAGACAACAAACAATCCAATCAAGGAGCCATAGGCAGCATATTTCCGTATTCGCCAAAAGGGATGTTGTACAACTGTAATTAGGTCTTTCGAGAGAAATATGGGGTGTATTCACCAGACTTCTGAGCTGACGCAATTTGCAGTATCAGATACAGAAATGAATTAAAATAGCTGCGGCCTAGAAGGGTGACGTGTCCTCACCAAGTCTTCACTTCAACTCGTTGATTATGGGTTCCTGTAATCGTGGATATGGCAGCATCGTGCCTAGGAGGTCATGGGTCTTGTCAATCCATGATCTCTAAAGGTTCGTAACACGGCAGGGTAATAAATAATTGCATATTGATTTTGCAGAGGGAGAAGGATGTGATGGCATGGCAACCCTAAGTTTGATGAGGAACAATGTGTATTTACACTTATTTGGCCTTGTTCCAAATTGACACTGCTCTGGTCGTGGCGTAAGTCCAGCCTTGCGAGTGTTGGTCGCACAAATTTTGCGGGCTAAAATAGATGACGCAATGGAAATTTATTGGGCGTAGTTGTAGACATTGGGAATACTCGACGATGTGTAACAGGGCTTGTATCCAGTACCACAGATTCATCCAACACGTCACACCGCCTATATATACTGAAGACGTCGATTAAGTTCTAAGGAAGGGCTTTAGGAGAATGTTTCAGCAGGGCAGTGAGATATCACCTCGGCTTTTGAGAGGCGTCTTACGGTTATGTCACAAGCAAGGACAAAGGACAAGGACAATGGGACTGTGTAATTCAAACTCCGCATTTGTCACCCAAAACGGTAATGTGTGCTTGTACTTTCTTTTGTATTGAGGACAATGCACATCTTTTATATTAAAGCTTTGACTGGATTATGGCTCCTCCATTCTATCCTACTTCTAAATCTCAGCTCCTCACTTACGATCTTCCTCTTGAACCATAGACTACTGCAACGACATCAATCATGAACTCTACGACTGCCTCCAGCTGTACGTCTTCACGTAGACGTATGAATAAGAATGTTAAGTACTGACCTGAGAATTTAGTCTTTTCTCGAGACGTATTTCTTCGTCGCCAGGCCCGCACGACTCGCAAGCGCTCGATGCCCACTAAATTATGCCCTTCCTTATCTAGAGTGCAAGAACCCCTTTCCATGATCGAGGAAGAGGACGAGCCTCGTGCTTCAACCTCTAGATCACCTTCTCCTTGGAAAAGCTCTCCTACTATCTCCACTGGCACTGAGCTCAAGTCAAAGCGGAGACATGCAAACTTGAGCGTATCAGATGTTTGGTTGGCCAAGACGATGCTCATTCAACCTGACTCTGATTTCACGCAGCAAAATCTCCTTTCCTCCCCAAGGCCTGCAAATTTGTCTTTGGTTTCAGGCCCATATCCATTTAATCTGAAGTCCTCCCATGGTTCGCTCAGGTTTCCTCGCCCACCCATTCCTACACCTCCCTCAATCGACGAAGATCACGGCACGGGCTACGATTCACCTACTCCATCTATGTCCTCGTCTTCGACGAGCCCAGAAACACAGACTTCAGTCCTCCCAATGACGCCGCCTTCTTCCGACGACGAGTCCCCTTATTATTATTCACCAACCCCTGGTTTGAACCCTCGTCGCTTAACGATTAAGCCTTTGACCATCACAAAACATAGTAATTCACCCAGGGCCTCTTGCGCCAGCACTGCTATCCCTCCCTCGCTATCCAATGTCACAGACGATTACTCAGTCTCTTCTCCGCTGTCATTCTGGGAAGGCGAGTCTGAGTCTGAGTCTGAGTCAGATTCAGAATGGTACAGCCGAGAATTCTCCAAAATTCTCACTCTTTCTTCGGTCATACCGTCAACCCTCCCCAGGGAAGGGCGCCCTGATTCACTATTCGTCACGAGCAACCCTCGACCTCCCACACCTTGCACTCCCACGTATGGATTTCCTAGTTCTCAGCTGGACCCGTCCTTCCCCCACAGTCGTCGTAGCCGTATCAGTGTTCCCAATTACCCTTCTCCACCTGTTCCTACTTCAACCAAGCGCACTTCTATGAACCCCTCATCGACGAAGACATTCAGACCCTGCTCCAAGTCCCTCACTGTCACTCCTCCACGCCGCCCGCCTCCTCGCTCCAGTATTCCCGCAGACTGCATGCTAGTAGACGACACCTTCACTTTTTCTGATGACAGTGCCTCCGCCTTTTCATTCTCCCTTTACGATGCTTCTCCAACGAGCGAAAGCCATGCCGAGAGCCCTCAAAGTGCCTACTCCCAGAGATCATTCTTATCACCTTGCCCATCACCCTTTCCCTCCTCCTTCCCCTCCACGCCATCGTCAGCTTTCCCATCTTCGGTCGACGAAGAGTTTGATTTCGAAGATGTCCAGTTCGCCATGGAGCTCGATAAACTCATCATCCTACCCCTCGACCTTCCTACCTCACCCTTCGATTTTGCGGCCGAGCTTTGAGCAGCTTCGTAACGAACCCTGTCCGCAATATCAGGCTTTCGGTACTAGTGATTCCGATGCCTTCTCCACTGGCGACAACTTCCCGGAACCTCTGTGCCCCAGTGTAGGAGACGGTTCACAGGAACTGCATCCTCGCTGGAGCTCGTCTAATCCCGGATCAGTAGAGGAGGAACATGTTCGTCGCAGTGGCAATGCCTCACACATGCCCTCCGGATCAGAGATGGCGAAGACGTTACTCACAACGAAGAGGGAGTCAGACGATATGGTGTTTGGCTATGGGCACCCCTTTTCCGGTCAGAGGCTCAAGAGAAGGGAAAGTTCCTCTCCTACCCATCAGCGACACCAGGAGTGAAGTGAGCGCCTCGAGCTCGTCGAGCTAAACCAATTATAAAAATCTTGGTAGTAGTCAGCCATTGAAAAGTGAAAATGATTTGAGGGGTGTATGTATGTAAGGAAATCGATGTGTCCAGCTTAGGATTGAGTGAGGCAGGCACTGGCATTTTACTACTTTATAACCCATTGAGCTCTTGATCCCCATCGGCCAGGAACTGACTATATACTTGCATACAGAATGAGATGTGATGGTGAGAAGATACCGCGAATGCGATGAGATGGTCAAGAATGTGATGGTAAGCGAGGATGTTTCGATGAATTGAAGAGCGGCCATTGAGTTTGATGCGCCCATGTCCAAAACTGGCAATATGCCGGCACGAGAATGTGGCCATTACTTATCAGGCGTCCTGGTTGACAGCTGTTACGAGATCGATAGGCAGCACCCAAATTTCCCAAACCTGATGTATTCGAACCAACACTGCTATTTTTAGCTGCATCGAACTTTCATCAACATGACGCCTCAGTGCTTTTGCTTCATTCTGAACCATGCGCCGGCACATCTCAAAGGAAGTGAAAGAAGTTGTCCTCTGCATGAACAACCATCCTGAGATGACCCAGGCCAAGATTCGAGAATTAACCTCTGTTAACTAAGTTAACGTGCTCAGGCTCGACTTGTAGCACTGTGTATAATAGTACCGGCGAGGTGGTACGGAAACCTATCAATGCAAGCCGCCCACAAAGACTGACTGTTCTGGATGCTTCTGTAAGCCCTCTTTTGCTGCAATTTTTCCTTGATTGACAGTGCAACAAGAGCCTTGGTTGGTGGTTTCGTCATTTCCGGATACATATCGTAATTATACATTGTACTTGTAACTAAAAATAGTATTATTTGTTCGAATACATCAAAGTTGGGACAAACAGGGAAATTTGGGTGCTGCCTATCGATCTCGTAACAGCTGGAAAAAACTTGTATATTGTTTATGCAAGTTGGATTGTCAAGTAAATGTTATTGGATTTGAGGATTGGTTCAATATATTTACAATTAGAGGGTCTTTAAACAAGTGAATCTAGAGCAGTGCGATTGTAAGCCTGGTGTGGCTTACAGCAGAACTCGTACTGCTACATATATAGCATGCAGCAGCTGAACGACAACTGAACATGTTGGAATATTCAACTCGTTCCTAGCCCTCGCTCTCCTCACTGCCCAAGGACATACTTCATTCTGAACTCTAACCTGGTATACTGTAGTACCTTCCGATGCCCTCTCCATCCACAGACTATACATGATCAATTATGATTCATTTCGACAGACATTTTACTCTGTTTTATTCTGTACTATCACATAAACTTCCTTGTAGATACTTATATATGGATTTGTTCGTCAATCTCTCCTCAGCCGTCTGCGTAATACTACTTACTATTACAACTTACTACTGACACTCTTTCAAGTCTTAATTCGTTTAGCAATTCCATTAGACCAGATACCTGTTCAGCCGCTCCATGCTATTATATGTAGCAGTACGAGTTTAGCTGTAAGCCACCACCGGGCTTAAAAGTTGTCACCTTTCTCAACAAGCCGTCGTACATATCAGAACGGGGATGATCAGTTTGATTTTTATGGACACATATAGTAAGTTGTATGAAAGAATACTAAATATTCGTTAGACTCAGCGTTACGATAAATGACTGTATATTTGCTGTAGTTATTCGTTAGACTACAATGTAATCAGCAAGATGTACGAAGTTTGTAGTATGAAATCTCACCTCAGCGTTACGATAAACGACTGAGGTGTGAACGTAGCCAAAGGTCCGATATAAGTATGTAAGTTCGTATGAGCTCGAGATCGAGCGGGAGAAGATGTAAGTCACCGATAACTATGCAAGAAAGCTGGATGAATGTTCGTAAGACAACGCGGGTGAGTAAGGATACTATCTTGTGCGTAAGAGCCGCGCCTGGTGTTCGATGAGGACTGAGCTCGGCTTGTTACTCCAACATTGTACGCTTGAGGAGACAGGAATGTTACAATTATGATGTCGTTTTGAATGTGGGATGATGTGAATAGAAGAATTAATTTTAAGACAGATATTGTGTAAGTTTTTTTTTCTCGACTTGCAAGATGGTTTGATACACACACACCGAGTAGCTGGCGGAAACTCTCATCGGCATTGACTGGGCCAATGGATGATCGTGCAATGAAAGTGCCATTGGCATAATGCCATGAATGTTGTTGTATGGTATATGGTTGTGTCGTTTAGTGGCAACAAAACCTGAAAGCTGGTTTGAACCGAGGTGGCTAGGCCGTTCTGTTAACACTGAACAGCCCTGGACACACACTGTCGACTCCGACTTGAATCCGACATTGAAAACTTGACCACCAGCGGTGTAAGTAAGGAACCAATAAAAGATACCATTTCTTTGCGCATTTCTAGAAAGCTTTCATATTATGTAAATCACACCTATAAACTATAACACCGATGGTGAAGTGGTTATCATGCTTGCCTTCCAAGCAAGCGGCAGGGGTTCGATTCCCCTTCGGTGTAATTATTGGTATTCATACCATGTTTTGAATTACACTTCTATCACTTCTGAAGGATTGAGAGGGATGGAGACATTTTCCATTGGGTTCATGCTCATTATCAAATATCAGACAGGCATTATATTGACCCTATTGGCAAGTCTCATCCAGAGGAAGAACGAGATAACTACTATGAATGTATGAAGGAATGATATGTATGTAGGTTTAGGAGCTGTGTGCTGTAGTGAAAAGATTACAAGCCTCCAGTGCAAAGATGTGATACGTATGACGTGGATATAATGATCAAGTCGTCATGAAAGGACACGAGGGTTGAACAAGCAATAGGGGCTCATCAAGACGTACCACCTATTATCGCCCACTTCCCAGGTATTCCAAGTCGACTGCTTCCAGCCCCACTACGCCCGCTCCCAAAAACCCTCCCACCACCCTTTCCTCCTGTCCTTCCTTCACCCCAAAATCCAGCAAAACTCTCATCATCGTCATCGTCCTCTGAATTTGTCCTCCTCCCGTTCTTCCGTACCCATCCTTGGCCCCAGTCCTCGGCCTCACTCCCATCCCAATCCTGGTCCTCCACGATCCTCTGATGTGCGCTGGCACTACGGCTACCCTGAGCAACATCGGCGTTCGACCCGCGACCGGTGCGCAACCCCAAGGCCGTTCTTTGCTTACCGACGACATTGTTCTCGTCTTTGAGGTGCCTCCGTAGACTCACAATTGAGTTCTGCCGTTTGGGATTAACGAGCATGCGCGCGAGGTCGAGTTCCTCCTCATCTTCACTTGAGCTCGAGTGCTCATCGCCATCGTCACTCGGCTCCCCATCCAAACACCACCCATTGAGATATCTACTCCGCCCAGGAGCTCGAGCCTTCTCCTTCCCCCGTTTCCCGCTCTTCGTCCACCGATCCCCCTCCGTCTGCGTGTTCGTAAGACTGGGCAGCCTCTCCGCCGCATGTCCACGTCCCTTGCCGCTCTTGCTGTAAGCTCTCTCTCTCCTATCTTTATCCCTCTGTTCCCGTGACTCCTTGCTTCCACCACGCACTACCGACCCCGACCGGCTGGCAGGGGCACTCCGACACACAACACGCGTGTGGCTGACCTCACCAGTACTCATACTCGCCCTGCCACGTTCGATCCGCATGAACAGCTCTGGCGGTGCGAGAAGCGGCTCGTCACCGGGTCTCCTTTTCGTACTTGTACTTGAACCTGTATTCGTCTGGTCCGAGAGGCCGCTGCGAGCAGAGCGATGCTCCGTGCGCTTAGATGAGACCTGAGAAAGAGAACTTCGCGTTGGTCGAAGTGTTTTGTGCCGGGTAGCGACATTCTGTATTGGGCTTGGGGCCTCGATGGTGGGAGGCCCGCCAATGTAGGCACCCATTCCACCAAAGAGGACAGCACGTGCGACGCTCTCGATCCACGACCCAGGGAGAGGGGGCTTGCCGTTTTCGCTGCGTCGTGCATCCGAGTCGCTGTCCTCATTAAGTGTTCGCCGTCGGGACGCGGGGCGTTTAGGCATGTTAGGTGCAGATGCCATGTGTCGGAGATAGGCACCTGCTCGCGATGGCCGTGGTTGCGCAATATGCTGGTAGCTTGGACCTGCAGTTGGCAAAGGGCTATTTGGGTGTTGAGGGGTTTGGAGAGGGAGAGGGGAACGTCGTGAGGACGTATATGAGTAATGATCAGAAGCTCGGTGGATAAGAAGATGTGCTGGGCGGAGACCATGCTGGGAAGAATGGGATTGGGAGTAGACGGTGGATGCGGGAATTGGTGTAGAGGCCTGTGAGGGTTGTCTGAATCTAGCTGGACGAGGCGTTGGCTCTAAGCTTTCTCGCGAAGAAGTCAAGTCACTCGACGACGTATCTTCTCGTCGAAGAGTAGGTTTATGCCCCTCTCGTTGGGTGAGGGGCGAGGCTGGCGGAGAGTAGGCTTCAACGTTCGTCCCCAACGAGCTCGTGGATCGGTTAGCTGCAGGCATGAGGCCTGCTAGGAATCCCACAAAAGCGCCCACGCTGGTCCTAACGCCTCTTTGTTGATCGCTCAACGGAGTCACGGACTTGGCCTCGGAGCGTTCGCCTTCCGGCGTAAACACGCGGGTTTCCTTGTACCCGGCTTCCTTCAACAGATCCTCAAGGCGTTCATACGTTTTTGACGTTCCCCGTCGATGTAATGGCACACGTCCGAGGTCGGGATATCGAGTTCTTGAGCGGCTTGATCGGGGGGGGGTGGTTGGTAGGGGAGATGTTGACGGAGTAGATGTAGAGATGGATGTGGATTGAGTGAGACTAGGCGAGGGGGGCGAAGCATAAGTGGTCTGCAATTCCATTCGTGAGTACGTTGAGTTATGCTGCGCATTAGAAGAATGGAAAAGGCGTCAAGATTTTCGGACACAGCCTCGCTACCTGGGGCAAAAGCTTGAGAAGTACCCCTGGAAAGGCATCCGGTGTCCTACATATGTAGAATGTAGCAGTACAATAGGACCTTCGAGCGTATGCTCGGCCTTTCATAGAAGGCCAAAGCCGTTTGAAAAATCTACTCCGAAGAAAAAAGGTGCTCGCATGCCGCTAAAACGAAGAAAAGATGCTCACCTTGTCATTGTAGGCCGTCCGCCTGCTATTATTTGTATTTGTCCGAGATAGTGAGGTATCCATTATGGTATACGAGAAGTCTGGTGGTACACGAGAAGATATTGTGAATGGCGTCGGTGGCTTCGTTTGTGAGTCGTTGGCGTGTGTTCGTGAGATCCTCCTGTGGCTGCAAGTTTTGCGCAGGCCACCCCGCCAGTTAAGAAGGGCGTACTAGAGTTCAGCGGGCCTGCGATGAATGGATTGTCGTATCATGGAATGTTAGAGGAAGGAAGAGAGCGGACTCAATGATCCACCCCATCTTGGAATTTACCCCAAAATATGCACGTGCTCCATTCCACGTGGCTTTGCCGACATAGAAACTGCCATTTGGGTTGATGCATGGATGGCCAATTGTCTCCAGCTTTGTTGGGCGAGGGTCCACCACAAATATTCGTCGAGTTTTTTCTTCTTTACGATGGCGATGGGAACAGTGGTGTGTTCATTAATGAAGAGCATCAGCAATATCCGCGCTAGCCAAATCCCTGCTTTGTTGCTTGACTTAGCAGCCGCAGAGTCGCATTTCAAAGCAAGCTCAACGTGTACCGCAAAACCTTGAATGTTCCTAGCAGAATCTCCGTATATTCAACGTTCTTGACGTCCCTTTACGGCGCCCCAATTAATGGATGCGGTGATTATTAGCCTTAGGCATGTCACGAGCCCTTAAGCCTATTCGAGTGTTTTGACACTTTTGAACATCAAACTTCTTCACAGCACCTTCTAGCGTGCAATCAAGTCTAAGTATTATATTGAGGTCTCGCCGTTTCAGCTTTTCAAGCAAAGCTTTCAGAATGGCCCCCAAACGTCGAATTTTGGTTGTTTATGAACAAGAGCATCCCGCCAAACGCGTTAAACTCGCGGTAATTGGTCTTGCTTATTTCATCTCCGCTTTGTTTCTGAACTCTAAGCAGGTCTCGGTCGATAAAGACGCCACAAATGACGCATTAGCCCGCAAAATTGCAGAAAATGTTGGATCCGAACAAGTGAAGCTTGAAATAGGGGACGGTTTTGAGTTGCATGGTCAAGAGTGCGTATTTGGAATCCAATTTTCCAACTCTCGTCCTCAAACAAAAGCTTAGTGGTGTCGAGATGATCCTTGATTCCGACGTTGTTATTGCAAGGCCCAGTCAACCCCATGGGCCTTTCATAATGTCAACTTCTCAATTGCCGACGCTTGTGTCCACTCCGAATTTGGATCAGAAAGAAAAGGAAGGAGAAGAACATAATCGCTACCAGATTCGTCTTATCACTGCTGAGTTAGCTCGCGCTCACGCGAAAGAAACGCTGAAAGAATCGACGGAGCCTACGAATGGAATACTCGCTTTCGACGGGCAATTTGTGAGCGGTAACACGACCTTGGTCAGCATTGGATTTTTTGGCATTAAAAGAGACTTCTGACAGTTTCTTTAGTCAGCACTACGACAACAGGCGGTGTCAGTACTAGGCTGGAAGCCTTTTGGAGAAAGCTTTGAAGACGAACCGTGCCATCATGAGGCACGCCCAATATGTAGCTGTCCCATTGCTCAGGAAGTGGAACTGTATGGACTCTCCTCCACTCTGCACTGCCGATTCACCGTCGACGGAACAGCGTGCCTGAACGACGAGTGTTGTTACTCACACGTCGCCCTCTCTAATGGTAGGTCGAGACAATCGTGCATCGGTTCAACGATTCTAAAAGATCCTTTATAGATGGAAATGAAAGCCTTAGAGCCGACGCGCCACATTGTTCACTATGTGGGGATGCACTAGGTTCGCCTCACAACTTGGCCGATAGCATAAGTAGTATGCTAATCCTTCAACCACATAGCTTTCCCATGCCCGTCCTGTTTGAAGCATGCGGAGAGGAAAGGCATTGAGCCAAGTGCCGTTGTCCATTGTGCGATCATCCAGGTATTTATTCCTCCTCCCTCGGCCGACTGACTTCGAACCTAACGCGTGCCACGTTGTAGAATGCTGGATGTGGGCACATGCACCATGCTCACTGTCTCGGCCCCAAGAAGGATGTCAATGGCTGCCCCTCAGGCTGCTCCGCCGCAACTACCCATCGTGAACCCATCCCCTTTGATCAAGATGCACCGACTATCACTCTAGTTTGGGATGCTGATAGGATTGAACGTCTACCTATTCCATCACATTTTCTGGATGTTCCTGGCTCGATGCAGAACATTCCCACCGAGGTCCTTGTCTCAATCGTCGAGTCCTTCCTCAAAACTCAGTCTGTGGACTTGAATGGACTCTCGCTTCGGTTACATGGAAGAGATCCCAACTCAGAGTAAGGCAACGACTGAAACGTGCATTCTTTTTATCCTATTGAACTACTCTTTAGGATAGTTCGCTTTGTCTGGACAACACTCGTCAGCCTATGTACGAGTTCTCTGCACAAGAATCTTGACCACCGCCGCTTCAGTTTCTCTATGTCGACCTTACCCTCGCCTGCAGCACCAATGACAGGTAAAAAGCAAGCTTTTGAGATCGACTTCCACACGTCATCCTGCCCTGTTGTCGTATGCGGTTGCACAAGGCTCAAGGATATTCTACCGAGGAACACTGAGCACTGCAGAGACACCCAGGTCACTCTTTACGCGGTCAAGCGTACATGCGAAAAAAAGAGTGTTCCCACCTCCAAGCACACAGGTATCCCTATCTCTAAGCAATCAGTTTATCAATTCGACGATGCATGGCAGCCCTCGATGCACCAAACACCGCGTGGCATGGCAGCGCTGCTATCATCATTGCATGTACTCAGTGAAGTGGTTAGGCAAAAGGGGGTGGTATCTGAAAACAGAGTCCTCGCGGCCCTATATTCGGTCACTCGCTTTCCGCCTGCAGTGCGTGCGTGTAAGTGAATTATAATATTTTTCAGGAGATCTTACTGATACTACATTATTTATCTGCTTTAGTGGGTATGCTTATGCTGAATATCGCACCGCAACCTCATGAGAAGGCAGCCTTATCCGAGGCCCTCTTTCATGCTTTGAGAGACTTTTCGCAGACAGCCTCCATGGCATTCACCATTAACACGAGCCGTCGGTTTGAAACCGTGCCTACCGATCTACCTTTATTGGCTCTATATTTATATTAATATCTTCTTTCCCAGGTTCGCATCCTTCTTGGACATATCCTCACTATCACAGATGTTGTAAATGTGATCGAACGACCCTTGCAATCCTTCTCCCTAATATGCGGCCTTTCAAATAAACGACTGGTCGACCCCGTTTTGTTTGGCGCCGATAGCGTAGTCGAGCGTAGCGCGGGGACTCTTCATGCTGTTGGCGGACTCCTATTTCGACCGACCAACGGGGCTGAGCCATGCACGATTACTGAGCTCAATGAAAACCAGCTTCGTAAAGTGGTCGCGCAGAGCAAGGAGTTCAAGAATTTTGAGATCTACATTCTACTTGTCCATGAACTAGGGGTTGTCACTCGCCCAGTGACCCTCGAGAATGCCGGACGAGACTTTCCGAACTCCATTCAAAAGGCTAACGAAACGGATCTGATATCTCGAGGGCCGCTTGAGCTCAAATCCCCGTCGGTCGTACCGCCACAGATCGTTCTGGATAGTGAGGTTCGTATGGTGTCTTGATCTGACTTTCTTTTCTGCTCACCTAATGAATTATAGGGCCTGCTTGCCGTGTTTACGGGACGAGGGTGTGGTGCTACGCGTGACGTTAACTTCTTTCGCCCATTGTGGGTTCCTTCAATTTGTCGACGAGTTTTGGCTTATTCCGTATACAGGTCAGGAGGTGATACAGAAGTCGATGTTAATGACGTAGAACACGCACTACAAAGAATTATTGCTGCTAGGAAAGTAGAGGATACCTGGGATGTAGATTGTTTTGGAGGAATCCCTGCCAAGGCCCGTACACCAGATGAAGTAAATCCTCTTGCTTCTTCATAATGATATGTGTAACACTGACGAATGCCAGGCTATCGTACTCTGCCTCGATCTCAGCCAATCGATGAACGAAAAATCAGCCGTCGGGCAATCTGATGCCCCTAGTATAGCCTTCAATCACAAAGTAGAAGGTGAGAGGGTGATCAATGAAGCAGTCAAAGGGTTAAGCGATGACGCTATTCTTGAGAACGGTGAGGCGCGCACACCAGCATTGCCACGAGATATTTATATTGCTTTGGAATCCAGCTGAGAATTGGGTTCGGGAACAACATGAGAGTTGTTATGTGGCTTGGAAGTCTCTTATAGAAGAGGTTTGTCTGACCCATCTGCATTCACTCTCTCAGGTCGGCCTCAGTCTCGTGACATGAATAGGATGGATTGTCTATAACGCGTTTGGTTAACCATCTGGGCCTCATCCTACAACGAGAGCTTTTGAGGGATATGCTTACATACTCAGCACCTATGTTGAATGTGCACGCATTTTTGAAGGTTTGACCATTGAAACACGGGTATCCTGGCACCACACGCTAATCATTTCCTTTGCTAATTAGGCTGCTTCTTTCTCCTCAGCTAGCAGATCACAGACAGCACGCATTTCTCGGTTCCTCGACGTCACTCTGGATAGCCACGAACTGAGTGCCATTGTGGGTGAAGCACCTTACGACATTCCTCGTGATTTGGTGGATCCTGTGTATGTAACGAACGGCTCTTATTTCCAGAAACTCACACCCAAACAACTTGTTGTATTCTGCAGAACCGGGGACCTATTGAAAACAGCGTTCAATATCGCACGACGGAACCGGTGGGTAAGCGCTGCCCTCAGTACTGTTCACTCGTTCAGATTGTTAATGTTTCTCGAGACATCCGGGCAAGATATCCTAGATGGTCTCAAATCAGAAGAGTCGGACACTGTCACCATAACTCTGAAGCTTATAGAACCAAGAATTCCCGTAGTGTGGCAGCTCCCTAAATCCACCTCGACTCGAATACTTTACAGCCTTGTTAATCGTGCCACTGAGGCTGAGTATGGTTCCTTCGAGCTTCGTGACTGTGACTCCATGGAAGAGATTGAAGATTCCGCGGACTTACTTCTGAGTTCGACCGAGCTTCGTATGGGTGGAACGGTAGAGGTCGACTGGACGGCACCTCACCGTCGGAAGCCCTTGAAGTTCAGGTTCAAGATTCTTGATGAAGACGAAGCAACAGTACTGCTACCATCGGATGCATCAGCTCTTGCATTGATAAGCTCTGTTCGAAGGTTGGATGGTGAGATTTTGTCAGACATTCAACTCTGGTAAGTGCACGAAACACTGCGTTGGATTTCTGCTGATCAAAATAAAGGGGTTCCCTTGTGGATGCTGGGGATGGAAGACAGAATGGAGAAATAATTAATTTGGATTCCGACATTGATGAGATGGATGGCACTTTGCTCCAATGTGACCCCTGGCACTGGATTCCAGTTCACAAACTGAGCGAAACCAGTCGAAGCCTTACGCGTCTGGACTTGCTGAAAGAGCTCTTCAATATTTTCCTAAATCGTGTGGTGAGTAGCCTTATGTACGCAGACTACGTTTTGGTGATAGCCCCTTCATTACCCAGAGTTCCTTTGACACCACCGTACCCTTGGTTTTGGGCCTGGTTACATGTAAGCATGCCTTTCGCCCAACCATGTTCAAGCTCACCTATAATTCTTATATCAAGTCGCCGACAAAGCCCTCCTTAAGCAAGAGCTCACACCGATCTTTGAGAACTTCCGCTTGGAGCTGGACAAGGTCAGGGCCACAGGAGATACCGCGATGATCGATGCGCTCGACCTTGCTCGTAGCTGTCTTGTCAATTTCCGTCGCGACCTTCCAAACCTTCGTCGACGAATAATCATTGTATCTGATGGTGAAGATACATGCTCAGATTCCCTACTTACGGAAGTAGGTTCTGCCCTACAAAGAGATCAAATTGTCGTCGACTCAGTGCAAGTTGGGCGAGAACTCAGTGACGATCTTCATACTGTTTCGGCTGCAACAGGTGTGTCCTATCGTAATCTTAAAGTTCTGCCTAGCTCAACCACATACGAAGGCGGATATCGTTTCTTCCCGAAGACATCTCTCGGAGACGCCTTGAGCATATTTGTGTGTTTCGCTTCATGGAGGAATAGATTCTTTCTCACCCCCACATTCACAGGACCTTGAGACCATGATGAACTCAGCCGAACGCCCAACGCGTCCAAAGATGAGTGGGGCTTTCTCGCAGCGTAGGCAGCAGATAAACATCGCGCGAAACCTGTTCCCCATTGACGTAGTCACCGTCGATAAATTCCCCGAGCGTGCGCAGCATCCAAAGTTGGCTGAACCTGTAAAGGATGTGAAGCAGGCTGCTGCAGTTAGCCTAGAGGCTTTGAACAGTGAACGGACAAGGAGGATTATGAGAGAGGTAGGCATTCATCTAACTATCCTTCAATGAAGCTAAGGTCTTCTCTACTAGCTCAAAGCTATTAATGCGGACCCCCATCCACAGATCGATGTCTACGTGAATGGTGACGATATGTCGTTCCTCAAAGTCATTATCCAGGTGAGTACTCATTACTGCCATACTTAACCTGATAAGTATAACATAGACGTTTCCAGGCCCCGGACGATATCGGGCAATGCCCATATAAAGGAGGTTGCTTCCTGCTTACTTGTGATCTCCCTGCAGATTATCCTCGAGACCCTCCTGAAATTCGATTCGTTACATTCATTCTGCATCCAAACGTGCGTAGCCTATGTCATAATTGTTTCTCTATTCTACGAAATGTCTTATGCTCTGCAGGTTTCGAAGCAGGGCAAAGTCTGCGTCGCAGAGCTCAGTCGACTCTGGTCATCGGATATCATGTTGAAAGAACTTCTCAGTCTCATTTATGGTCTCCTTTTGGAACCTGATTTGGATAACCCATTGGAAATTCAAGCTTCTCTCAGATACTGTGAGTGTCCCGTAAAATGTAAGATCCCGATAGCTCATCCAAATGAAAGACGACGATGACGGGACGTTTGCTCTTGCCGCTGCGAAAGCTGTATCCGAGCATGCGTCTAAATCTCGAAGTGAGTGGCGTGAGGAGCTAGACGTTTGAAGGACGGGCCATGGAAGTGAACTGAACTTGAATGTCTATTATATAATTTTACATTGCACCAGTATTAGAGGCAAAGGGTAGCGCTAGGTCCGATCGGCGGGACCTCTCAGAACTTGATGAGGGGTCAACAAGTCCAAAACGCAGCGCACGTCAAACACGCCCAGACTACATGAGCCCCGAGAAGCAGGTTTGGTGGGCAACAATCGCGCGCTGTGGCAACAGATTTGAGTTTCGACCAAGCTCATGCGGCATTTGCCTTGACCCCTTTTACATAAAGTCTGGTGTGTGCTGTTTCTTTTCAATCACTTTTTCTTCCAACCACTAAGATGAGTGTTGCACAATTTGTTACGGGCTTCCTGCCTGGGGGAAATGAATGTGGAGGTTCACCGGCGTCTCCATCTCTTTTATTCACTGTCGCGGCATACTTCATTGTACATACGGCCACTTTCTTCCTGCCATCCTCACCGAGCGGCAAACATTCCTCGCCCTCCCCGGTCGTTTCAGTCACCCCTGCCACTGCCACTGCCCCAGTCATCGACAGCAAGATCGCACCCATTGTTACGGTTCTAATTGTCCTTGGCACAATCTGTAGCGGTATCGCTTTGGCAACTGGTACGGCACCCAACCTGAACCTCCGTATACAAACTGATTGCACTGTCATTGCTTAGCATTGGTCCTCGGTCGCGGAAAAGTCTCGTTTGAAAGCTCAAATGGTCGTCCTCCTCGGCGTAATCCTCCACGGAAAGGAAAAGGGGCTCTGTCTCCGCCTCCCGAAGATGAGAAAACAGCTGACAAAGATGACAGTGATAAGGAAGCTTCCAACAACGACGGTGATTCTCCAGACCAGCCAACTGGCATTGATAGCAATGACGACACAAACAACAAAAGGCAAGAGTCTGGTAACAACTTGAGCGAAGGCGACCCTGAAGACCCACCACCACCTCTTTCCACGGATGGCGTCGAGGTTAACAAAGTGCCCGCTCGCAGATTCTACAGACTCCTCATCAGCCTCCTTTGCTTCCTCATTGGCGTTTTTGCAGGTATTCTAGTCAGACTCATCCCTGCCAACGGGGACAGATGCCAGCATTTCATTCAGAAGCGCATGCACTGGAAGCTCAATTTGTTGCTCGCGTTGCTCAGAAGCCTTACCCAACATCTTGCACTCGAAGATGTCAGCCGCATTGTGTCCCAGCTTACTATGTCTTGGGAACGCAACGACTCCAGGATCCAGGGCCATGCCATCAAGTATGTCCATTACCCTGTCCAATGGCTTTCCAAAATGGTCAACAACATCCGACCATGGGCACATCTATTGCGGCTCGGCTTCGAACAGGAAATCTCACTGGCGGCTGCTGCTCCTTGGACCTTCTTAGACCTTGTCACGGAGGCTGACACCACACTTGGTCGATACTTGCGAATCGTTGCCGGGTTTGTCGTTCTTGCCCGTGTCATCCTTGAAGTCTCGTGGGCCCAAATTCGTCATATCGACACATCTCAAGCTGTTCTCCCTGTACCAGTAATTGTTATATCGGATTGCGACCTTACCAACGATCTCAAAGACAGCATTGAGGTCGAGGTTCTACTTCAAGACGACGACTCCGATCTCTCTGTGGAATCGTGCATACTTGAGCTCGCTGACATCGTTGGCGACGTTTCTGACGAGGTTCTGACTGCAGACCTTTCTAGCAGCGAAGACACTTTCGACATTGGTGTATTACTTGAGGCTGGTGACTCCGACATAGACCAAAGTTTCGATGGCAACAAAACAAGCTTCGATGCGACCGTGCTGCTCTTGAGCGAAGAATGCGAAGTACCGAACTCTTCTGGTGTTAACAACGTCATCAACCCTTCCATTCAGAGTGAATCTGAAGCCGGAACCATCAATGCGGCTGACGAAACTGAATCCAAAACATTCGAGGTCGACTCCGGACACAAAGACGCCAAGAAACACACGGGCTTGCCTGACGATGATTCCATACTCGATGGCTTGGCCTCTTTGTTTGAAGTGCACTCCATAGAACTTGTTATACGGGACAAGGGTTGTGAGCCCGACGACGCTGAGGTCGCAATCCCGGTGGTGAGCATTCCTTCAGCCAATCTCTTCATCTTGTTCTTATCACGCTTTCCGCAGGTTTCCTTCCCTCTCCAAGAATCTACAGGTGTATGTGTTCAAGCATTTACAGCCTATAACGATTTTGCACGCACATTCGGCTTTGAATACGAGGAGGCAGTACAGGTCTGCCCCTAAGTTTCTACATATTTCTTCACATCTGACATCGTCCCTCAGACAATTCCACCTCTTCCATTTCACCTGGCAAGACTCCTGGTTCACAATGCTCAAGTTCCTGAATCTCCCGAGAAGGCTTTCATTCTTCCACCTGCCCCACCACCATCTCCTGTAACGCCTGCAGGACCCCGCTGGCGAAGAACATCTAACGGACGCCTCACAAGCACGGACCAGTGTCTCCCCCGAACACCGCCTCGGACACCACCTCCGATAATCTTGCCGTCACCAACCTCTTCTGAGGGCTCGCCTCATCCCGACGAGCAGCCGGTCGATATCGCTAAGAGAAGAAGAAGTCGGAAATTCACAAAGCAATTGGAAAAGAGGCAGCGTCACGAGGCAAAACACTTGGTTGTCCCTCGGATGATCGTAGATGACGTGTCCATGGATTCATCGGTCGGGGAGATCGATGAGGGAGAACCGCTCGACTCTAGCTTTGATTTGAACGCATCAATACTGGGTGTTGGGTCCTCGCGGGAGCAAAAAAGTGAGCCGTCGAGCATGCCGGCCAAGAAGTGGAAGCCGCTCACGCCTGGAGCCAAGGTCTTGAAGAGGAGGAGGGAAGCTGTTGTTCTGATAGCTCATGGTGAAGATAGCGGCTAGGATTGTGTGCCTGTGTATGTGTCCCCTTTTCCTCACCTATATATACCATTGTTACTTGATTTTTTTCTTTGGATACCCTTCCTTTGTAGATATGATACTATTGTTCAGCGCGTAAATCGTGCATTTCTATCTTCTCCCACTTTTTTATATACCGCCTACTGATACTATTGTCAAGCGCGTAAATCATGCATTTCTATCTTCCCCCAATGTCTTATATAACTACATATATTATTATGGCAAATAATTATTACAGCTGTTTGTTTGCATTGAACATGGCAGTTGCCGAAATCTGTCTTCAATTCCAAATTTCATGACTTAGCCAAATAAACACTCACCTTGAAGGTTGAACACATGCCGTTTCGAAAAATCAGTTGCGATGTTAAGGTTGTTGACTGTTGCCGTATATCCGAACAAACATTCTATAGAATTTTGAAGCTCTGGCGTGAAACTGGAGATGTTGTACCCCCAAACCGTAGCATCCGAGGACGTGTCCGTAACCTTGCACAAGAAGACATTCAATACCTCTTACAGCTTATACGTCAAAACCTTAGATATCGGGGTCATATTGCAAAGAAGGCATTGAATCTAAGGCATCTAGTACGGCAGACTTCAACTTTTTGGCAGGACGAGCCAT